>RJWT010015662.1:0-20307 GCA_004365215.1 Cuniculus paca | reverse complement strand
CATGCAACAGGAACCCAAAAAAAGCAGGAGTAGCTATTCTGTTTGCAGACAATGTGAACTTCAAACAAACAATGGTCAAAAGAGATAAAGAAGGTCACTGCATACTGGTTAGGGGAAAACTCCAAGAGGAAGAAATAACAATCTTAAATATATATGCACCAAATATGGGAGCACCCAACTATATGAAACAAATATTAATAAAAATGAAAAATCAAATAAACAATAACACAATTATAACGGGAGACCATAACACACCCTTGACACAAAGAGACAGATCAACTAGACAGAAAATCAGCAAAGAAATAACAGAACTGAATCAAACCTGTGAACAAATGGACCTGGTAGATGTGTACAGAGTTTTCCACCCAGCAACATCAGAGTATACATTCTTCTCAGCTTCACATGGTACATTCTCTGAAATAGAACACATACTAGCCCATAGAACATGCTTAAGTAAATGCAAAGGAATCAAAATTGTCCCTTGTGTACTATCTGATCACAGTGCCATCAAACTGGAAATTAATGACAAAAGAAACTCCTAAAGAGCAGCAGTGAAGGTCAGAAGCAACTAGAATGTTCAGGATAGGTCAAGAAGTTTCTTTTCTTTCTCTGAGAATTTTCTCCCCTTTCTCTGCTTCTTTTTTTCTATTTTCTTGAATCTTTATTAGATTCCACATATCAGGAAGAACATGCAATAATTTTCTTTCTGAGTCTGTCTGATTTCATTCCACATGATGGTCTCCAAATCCACCCATTTTCCTATAAATGACAGAATTTCACTCTTCTGTATGGTTGATAATATTCCATTGTGTATATATACTACATTTCTTTTTATTCCTTTGTTAATGGGCATGTAGTCTGGTTCCATACCTTGGCTATTGGGCCACAGTAAACATAAGTATACAGGTGTCCCTATAGTGTGTGTCATTAATTCCTTCAGGTATACACTAAGTTGTGGTAGCTCTACTTTTAGTTTTTTGGAGAACTTTCACACTAACTTCCATAGTGGCTGTTCTAATTTACATTCTTGAATACAACCCAGAATGCAAAAGGTGCTTCAGGACATGTCTTGTTCTTTCACATATTCTTATATCTTCAGCTAATACTGCTGCTGACCTTCCCAAATATAGGAAAAATGTGAGGAGTAAACTTTTAAAATCAAATGATATTTTAGTTGAATTTCCTGGCATAGAAAAATTAATGCCAACCACTCTCATTTCTAAATAAATCAAAGCAAATAATGCAGAGAGTTAGAGTTGACAGAATGTATTCTGGTCTTGTGAAAATTGAAGAAAGTTGTTTTCCTTTTATATGAATCAAGAATGTTATTAATCAGTCCATCTCTCTCTGCTGATATGGAAGGGCAAGAGGAAATATGAGTTGATTTGACACTAAAACAACTGGCTAGGAAATGAAAATGTTCATCAGCTTTGATTAGTTGGTGTAGTAGCAGTTGCCCATCATTCATAACAGGCTGAGCCCTATGCAAGTACTCCATAGACATCAACAGGACAAACCCTTTCCCAGCCTTGTAACCTACTTTATATGAGACAAGCTTTGGGTCACCAAACCACTTACTTATCCTTGGTATCTCCTGGGTGTGCCTTTCCCATCAAGGTCACCAGCCTGTCTTGAAATTAGATAGAGCCATATAACTGAGTTGTAGTTGACTATGTATGAAGAATTTATGTATGCTGCTTTGGTGATGATTTTCATAGCAAGAAGCATCTCTGAATTTTGAAGTTATCATGACCCTGATTGACACTCTAGTGCTCTGCCATTTTACTGATGGGATTAGCCTAAGTTCACACATCTAGTGAGTGATTCGAGTCCATGACTTCCTCAAGACTTCCATCCCTCCCACTTCAATAGTCACCACAGTTGGAAAGGAGAACCTCAAGGACCTCCCAAGAGCACCAGCCCTCCTGATGCCCCCACTACAAGCAGCAGAAAATATTGTCTTGTATTACATACACAGAGGACTCTTCCTTTATCTAAAAGAGTGTTTTGGTTTGCTCCAACATTTGTACTAGATTAAGCTATAACATTGTATTAGACTGAATCTTCAGTTAACTGCAAATACTGTAAGACAAGGATTTTTCCATATAAAAAAAGATTTTAATTTTTTAAAAAATTGTATGTGCTGTCATAAAATGCAGCTGGAGTTTATTTTCATAGCTTCGGGTTTCTCAAAATTTAGTGCAATAATTAGATATCTCTGCCTTGATGAAAGTTAGAGCTGAGTATGCTTCTAGAATGCTGTTGCCATCTCAAATGTTACCCCATCTTTTGGAACCTCCATGTATTTTCCTATGGAGCCAGTGTAAAAATCTTATGGAAAAATAAAATCATTGTCCAGACTCAGAAGAAAAATGATTTGTGTTGAGATATGAAGAAACAGTTTAGAGAGTCATCTTTGTGGGAGAGTTGAGATGGTTTGCTTAGAGGAGAGAAATGGCTGATGTCTTCCTCATTTTCTTTCCAGTCTTAGGATGTTATGCTTCCGTGGCCTACAATCCATTTCTCCTCCCCATCACCACCAGTTTATTTAGTGATGCTGAGAAAATTCCTCAACTATCTGAGCTTTAAATGAATGCCATTCAGAGATTATCTTATAGATCAGGATCTTACAGATCAGAGGTCAGGAAATTCCTCCTGTAAAGGACTAGATGGTAAATATGTTCACCTTTACAGGCTGTAGGCCTCGGTCACAGTGACTCAGCTCTGCTGTTTTAGCATAAAAGCCACAATAGTAATTTGTAAATGAAGGACTTGACTCTGTTCCAGTAAAGTTTTAATTTCAGAAGCAGATGATGGGATAAATTTGACTTGTGGACCATAGTTTCTGACCTCTGTTATAGATGGTTACCTAAGAAGTATCATTTATTGATTTATTTGTTTATTTGTTTGTTCATTCAAGGTTTTGAGGTTTATTTCAAAGTTTACTTTGTATGTTAGGCAATGTTCAAGGCTTTGGAAATAAAACAGCAAACTAGACAAAGTGTTGCTCCTGGAAACATACTTTCTTAACGAAAAAACAAACAATAAATAGATCAACAAATAATTCTGCATAATAATAAGTGATTTGAGTATGTTACAGCTCAATGTGTGGTACAGAATGTCTGAGGCCTGTGAGAAAATGTGTGTCATATTTGAAGTCTGAGTCTAAGGTGGTGACAGCATAGATTATACATCTGTGGGCTGGTGCCTTATTCAAGAGTATCCTTACTACAGCTCCATGAGTTTATTATTATATACTTTTATTTCACACTATTTAACACCATAAATTGTATAGGAAACTAAGACTCAGAGAAGAAAGATGAATTGCCTATAATTCATAACTGATACAGATCTCGAATTCAAATCGTAGCTGGAATTCATACCTGCCTATTTCCAAGGGCCAAGGACTTTCCGTATCTCCCAGGAACTATCGTTTTTACTGAGTGAGTCCCACACAACGCTAAATGCCTTCCAGCTACTAATAAATTCTAGAAAGTGATGATTGGAAAGAAAGTAAGAGATGCTTTCATTACTTTTTTATTTAGTCATCATTCACACCTCTAATGCATATTTTTTGAGCATCTATTATGTACTAGGCACAATTGAGGATTGAATAGTGAGTCAGACAAGTAAGGTGCGTGAAGAGTGGCACGTTTATAAATGCTGAAAACTGGCTCAACACAACAGGGAAAGAATCTTAATTTATACCATTTGCCAATTTTCAAAATGTAAATATGTCTACCAAGGTTGACTTCATGCTGTCAATTTATGCTTGTCATGAGCTGACTTATATAAGTTTTGAAAATCTAACAATCAATTTTTGCGAGTAGCCGCTACCCAGCTCCAACACCATAATACTGTTGACACCGAGTGCTTCTAGTCTGGTGGAGACACAAATAAACACCTTAACACAGTCCAGGAAGTGCTGTTGTAAGGAATAGCGGCAGGATATTTTTGGTGCTAGTTAATGTGGGAAGCAGGGGAGCACTTAACCCAGACATGAAAACAGAAAGAAAAAAGCCATAACTGTGAATTATATACTTGACACCAAAAGTGCATAAATTTGCGAATATTTGTAGTTCAATAGATAGAATTTTTCACTTTTGCAGAAATATCTGTTATCTTGTAACATATGCCAAATAATCCATGGCCCAAATGACTTAGTTTGTGGCTTTACTTCTTTGCTTTGCAAGAGTCCAATTTAATGAAAGGCTTGAGGTTCTAGTGTTACCCCTGCTATTAACTGTTTTTGTGATTGTGGGCAAATGATTTGCTTCTCAGGCTATTTTTTGTTTCTGGACCTAGGGAATCTCAAATGTCTACATTTTGCTCTTCTACCTCTTCATTTATATAGAAAGACCCCTTTCGTTCCACCCCAGCAATGGCTAGAGAGACCTTCTCAAATGACAGGAGGGAATTCTGTCAGACTTATTTCAGGCTGCTTCATTTTCCAAACTCTAGAACCATTTAGCAATGATTCCATTCAGGCTTAAAGTGTAGCTGGGCCCAAATGTGTGAAAAATATGTATTAAAATCCATGGCGTTTTAAAATAAAGAGGGGACAGGAATACCAATTCCATGTGGATGGCCTTTTGAAAATGTCATCAGCTGTAAAATATCTAGCAAACTACAGCAAATTCTGGGACTCATACAACTTGAGAAATTTTCCAGTCACCCACAGGCATCTGCTCAATTCTAACACCCACCCTCTTTGAAATTAGACAGGGATTGGACCTGTTCACACATCAGTTTGAAACATTGTTTGAAAAACACTTTGCCAGAATATCGATGACCAACATGTGTGTTGTGGTCTGCACTCTCCACAGCCTTAATTGCCTTTCTGGTATTACCAACAACTAGAACCTAGAAGCATTTTCTGGTGTGGCCCTGGATTTGCTGATTTTGATGGCAGGAGTCTGAGGGCTGATTCCCTTGATGCTCTTTCCTTGTTCATCCCAACTCACGCTGCCTCTTTCTGAGTCAGTGGTGTGAGCAGGAAGCTCGTGGCGGTTTCAGCACAAAGCGTCATGCTTCTCCGTCCTGCCTCACTTCAGGGGTGAGGCTTACATCCCAGAGACTGGAGATGTGATTAATAAAAGGACTACATCTCTAGTGCCACAAAAATAATAAATACATAAATACATGCATCACAAAAAAGACTCCAGCTGCAACCTGAAGATAGACATATTAGCTATTTTTTAATGATTGTTCCAAACATATGGGTTCATTCGTAATTCATTCCTTTGACTTTAGTTCACAAGAAGTATCCAGTGGTCTTCAGATGATGAGCTGTGATGACAGCCTTGTCTCCCAGACAGTTCTAGAGATTCACATTCTCCACTCATACTGTCTGCCTTGGTGTGGTTAACCAGACAGCCAAATCTGTGCCTATGCCTGTGTTCTCTGTAAACCACACTGGACATTTACAAACGTCTACAAACCCTCTTAGTATGAAAATCTATGTGATATACTGTAACTGTCAGAATACAGTAGCTGTACCTTTCACCTGATTGGCTGATAGATAATAGAAGGCATACATTTCATCAGAGAGATGATAGTGAACACAGGAGACCATGGCCAAGTGTAATATATGCCTGTACTTCATTCTTCCAATTGTTGCCATGTGGCAATGTAAGCTCAGTTCTGTAAGAGCTTTCAACTTTTCAAAAGAAGTCTCAGATAGATTTTCATGTAGATTCCCCCCAATTTTCAAAGTTTCACAACTAATTTAAGTTTTGTTTAGCCCTGTAAGTAAAACACATCTATGGGTTTAAACTTGGCATATAGAGTGCAATTTTATAACCTCTGGTATTGATAATATGAAATTTCAAGACCTCTTGCATGTAAAAAATATTCTGAACTTAACCACCCCTCCCCACTACCATTCACTCTTCTACATATACATGTATGTATATAGAATATGTATGTATATATGTGTATATATTCGGGAAAGTAAATACAACATAAGTACACAGTTTCATAAACTGAACATATATGTAAAAACAGAACTCAGTGCCATAAATAGAATGTTATTTGAGAAATACTCCATTACTACCCATCTACCATAAGAGTAGTCAGTAATATACACACTTTTTGGTTAACTTTTTTCCAAAGTAAGTCAAATTAGTAATTTAAATGGTATTACCTATACATGGATTGGTTGCAATTTAACAAACCACAAATTGCTAAGAGAATCAATGTATGCATAAACTATCATTATGTTAGGAATTTTTGTTTGTATGCATAAAATATCATCATGCTAGGAATCTTTGTATGCATAAAATATTATCACACTAGGAATCTTTGTGTAATAATTCAGACAATTTATCAGCAGAATTTGGTATAATAGCCTCTGCCAAGTTTTCCATTTACTTTGTCTACAAAGCAAAAGAAAGGCTTTGAAATCATTGCTTTTATGCTACCTATTCCAAGTCATCTTTACATGTGTGAATAAAATCCAATTCCCTGGTCTCTCTGAATTGAATATCAAGATACTATCAGTAGTTTTAATGAAATGAGTCATATATATAAAAATACTGTAGGACTTTCCTTTGATGCATGTATTTATTTTACTGAGTTTGGAATAGTCCACCAATGAGTCCTGCTGTGCTGTGCTTTGTCTTCTCAATATGTTTTTCTTCTTAACATATGCTTTGTCGTTTTAAAATGTTTTTCTTTTTTTTTTTCCTTTAGCAACCTCCTATAGTTAAATTTTTTGGTTCTATATCTTTTGATTTGAAATCAACCTGAATCTGGCATCATTTTGTGTGTGGGGGGGAAAGAGACGAATATTCTGTAAAATGCATCATGGCATATTTGGCATGAGTTTCTGAAAACAAACACAGGTCTTTTCTGGGATTTTATGGATGGAAATAGTTCTAGTGACTGCCTTCTTACTATTGAATACAATCACTTCTTGGTCGGTTCAGCTGCTGGACATTGCTTTGGCTCCCATCACAATTCATAACTGCTCATCCTCCATACCATGCAGTGGAGCAGAGAAACAGGCACATTGGATTTCCTTCACCCAGACTGCTGTCTGCATGAATTAATGAACCTCATGTATGTAATATGAGTCTTTGCTCAATGCCTGAATGTATTCTAACTATGTAACTGCATTGATTACCTGTGCATTGTTTTACCTGTTAACTGTATTGTAACTGTGAATCGATTTTATAAAATGCTCTTTAAAATTCAGTTTCTCCATTTTCTTTTATCAATCTTTGATTTTTCTTTCACTGTACTATTGGTAACTCAACTGAGAGAAGCTATATGGTATTTAAATTTGTGTGTCTCATTTATTTCACTTAACATTATATTTCAAGGTGTATCTATTTCCCTACAAAAGTTTCAAATTTATCTGTCATTATACTTGAGTAGTATTCCATGATGATAGATATTTTGCAAATGAGAAGGGGATCAAGAGACTGTGGGTGGGGGAAGGGCAAGAGGAGGAGGGGATGCAAAAAGATTTAAAATGTGTCAGATACATGTACCAACTACCCACAATGAATGCAATCAGTATAGGTCACAAACATGAACTAAAAAAAGAACAGTGATAATAAAAATGAGAAAAGGGAATCTAGAGGCAGAGGGAAGAAGGTAGATGGGGAGAGGAAGAGGAATAAAAAGAATCAGGGTTTCTTAAGTACATGTACCCCCTCCCTAAGATGAATGTAAACATTGTATACTGTGAAAATATATATATATATATATACTAATAAAATAAAATAAAATTTTAAAAATTCAATTTCATGAACAACCTAAGGAACATAATTCAAACAACATGGAGATATATTTTTCCTTGTCAGATGTAAAGTTTGTTATTGTACTATTCATTGGTTTAATATTAGGACAGATACTTGAGGAAAGGGTTAGGAAACAGAAAATTTTATACTATGCTAGAGTCAATAATAACACTTACAGAACATTCTAGAAGGTAATATATACCATGTCTGTGACAGGCTGGATTTTTGGACTCTAGGGCATCTGATCCTTACAGGACAAAAGGGATTTTGTGGATGGAATTAAGGCTGCTAATTAACTGACCTTATAATAGGGTGATTGTCAGATGGGCCCATCGTAATCACCTGAGCCCTTAAGATCAGAAGAGAAGGCAACAGTGGGGAGAGGAAGCAACTCCATTTCTGGTCCTCAATTACAAGAGACCTTAGGAGCTAAGGGACACCCTGGCTGACAGCTGGCAAGGAAACAGGACCTAGTCCTACAGTTGTATAGAACTGAATTCTGTCAGCAACACAACAGAACCTGGAAACATATTCTTCCCCAGAGTCTTCAGACAGGAATGCAGACCTACCCACACTGTGGTATTAGCCTTTGGAGACTCAAAGCAGAAAACCAGCGAAGTCCATTGAACTTATAACTACAGAACTGCAAGATGATAAATAAGTATTGTTTCAAACTGCTGTATCCGTCTTCATTTGTCATTAGCAATAGGAAACGGATGCAAAATTCTTTTAAAAACATTCACACTCTTTAATCTAGTAATTCCTGTTATAGTATTTTAGAAATCAATCAAGATTATATGTCAGTGTCCACTCCAATAGAATAATATCGAAAATAATCTAATTATCCATTACCAATCAGTTTAAATAAATCATGGTAGAGCCACACCATGAAATACTATGGGGTACTAAGATTCATTTTTGTTGTAAATATTCAGTATTTTAAAGTGCTCACTGTAGAGTGTTGAGTAAAAAAGAACACAAGGTTATACATAAAATACAGCCTTGTCACATTACCCGTGGTTTTTCTTCTGTGGTTGTATGAATATGAGTTTACGTAACAAGATGCTAGCAGAATGTTTATTTTGGTCCCAGTCAAGGACCCCAGGGGCCAAAAATATAATCCATGTTCCAGGTGCTCCACATTCCAAGGCCTTGTGCTACACGGAATTAGCCCATTAACTCATCACCATTTCTGTGGTAGAAAAGAAGCTGAAACAATCCAGGTAGTGGAGATGCTTTGGGCCTCTTTTCCTGAGCATTTGTGAAAGGGCAGGGGTACTTGGCCCTCATTTTACAATAAATAGAAGAAAAGACTTAAAGCAGGTCACACAGAGAACTTGCTACTTTTACAGTTCTCAGGACTCTTGAGCTGAACTGTGACACCTGTTATGACTTGAATCTAAACGTCCCTCAAAGCCTCTTTCAGTTTTAAATGAGGCCTTTCAGAAGTGGCTGACTCTACAGTGTGTGATCGATCGATTCATGATGCAGTGATAGGATTAAGGGTGCTAGGATTAAGGGTGGGTGGTTACTAAATCAGTCTACTGATTGATTTGGCACCACCCTATTCCTAGCAGTCTGGATAAAACAAAAGGGGCAGAAAGATGCGGTTAAGATCGCTCGCTTGTTGCTTTTCCTGTCTTCTGCTGCCATGAACTGTTTTTCCTCTGAGATTCCCCTCTGCCAAGCCACCCTGCCTTGCAGCCAGCCAGTTATGGACTGAAAACTCTACAAACTGTGAGCTAAATAAACCTTTCCTCCTTTAACTTTGGGTGTCGGGTATTTTGTCTCAGCAATGAGAAAAGTAACTAGGACAGCATCCTGTTTAGTAACCCATTCATTCATCACTGCTTAAACCCGGGGTGAAGCTATAACCTAAGCTGCTCCTAGTTGTGTATCACACACATCTACAAGACCCACTGAAGTCACTTTTGAGTTGTGGGGTGTCACTAGAAACAGAAAACACTGTCTATTAACAAAATCTTTATTACTTCCTATTTTATATTCTAAAATGGTGTTGAAAGCTTGAATTTAAAGTCTCAGAATACAGTTTGAAACTCAAAGAGGAAAGGTAATATCTAATACATTTAAAATACATGTATATTTATCATATGATACAACCCTAAAATATGCCTAAACTAAATTTTAAATCAAAACACCTTGGGACAGGGAGATAATAAGGCAAATAAGATACTTTCAAGTTATGGTTTCAATCTGAAAATAGGGATATAGCAAAGAAATGCTTAAAGGTTAAAGGAAGAGAAAAAAGTCAGCAATTACCCTAATATTTACACAACTGCCAGATGCCTCTGATCCCATAAAGGAACATTGATTTTTGTTGCCAATTTCCCTTTTTTGAATTCTCTTAGGGTATATGCTTTAAGCAACACACTAGAACATATCTTGTCACATAATTAACATCTGGAATGAGAGCAAAGCTCTCCAAGGAATCTTGGCTGCCTCATGCTCCCCTGGAGGAAATTCCCCTAGAGTAAGATGACAGCATGTTAAAGAGCCATCACTCATCTGCGATAGTTCAGCATCTCACCACATCTGACGGTAAAAGAATGGGGGCCCCCAAGTTTTGCAGGCTAACCTTGGGGTTACATTACTTGATGCCAAAACATCCAGATTGAGATAAAAAAAAATTAGTCATCCATCCAGATGCTGTAAAGTATCCAGGTGTTTGACATCTTGTATGCATAGCTAATGATGGCACAAATTGGATAATATAAAAATTATACTCGTTAGTCACTGAGCATTTTAAGATTATCATCTACTTCTGAGCTAGCAGAACAGATTGATTTATAAGCCATTGTCCCTTCCCTGTTACGGGATTTACTGTCAAGTGATATATAAACTAAGCAGAAAACTATACAGATATGCAATAAATGATGTATCAAGTTTGAGTACTTTCATGGCAATGAAGAGAATGTTTGGCTTGACTTCCAATAGTCAAATCTATGCTTTTGTGCAAATTAGAAAAAGTGCCTCATTATCTAATAAACATGATTCTACATCAGGACCACAGCGTGGTGAATGCAGAGTAGTGGGGTAGCCTCAAACAGGTCTGTACACAATTGTGCACGAACTCGTGTAACATATATTAATATTTTACAGAATAGGAAGTCCAGGCTTAGGAAATCCTAGGATTAATTGACTTGCCATATAAGAGTTTTAATAAGGACTGTTTGCCACTTTTCTTCTCTAGCATCATTGGCATTTTGGCTCTTATTTTCAGTCTCATCACCTCATAGTTGCAAAAGTACTGTTGCAGCTCCAAGCATCACTTCACACAACTATGTCCAAAGACAGGAAGAGTATCTGTTCTTATGAGGGTAGAAAAATTGTTTGAAAACACCCTCCAGAAAACTTCCCTTTACTTTTCATTCACTGTTACTGGGCCTCCTGTTTATTCTGAAATAAATCTTTAATAACAGAGAAGGAATTCTCAAGTTTGTTTGGTACCAATTAGGAGTTTTTCATCTGGGAATAGAGAGGGTATCAGACTCCCTTTATACACGAATACTTACAACTTTAGCAAAGGTAGTGTTTTTTAGGATTAAAATAAAGAATGAAATGGCTTGTGGGCTGACAATAACCATTATCTACCATAAAATCAGTGCAAGATAAAATAAAAAACCTGCATGAGCAGAATAGAGACAATTCTTTAGCTTCATGCTAACTTTGATTTTGATATATGAGAACTATCAGGTGAGAAAGTGATAAGAATATAAAATAAAATAGAAAATCATTAATTGGAAGGGTTTGATAGTTTTTTCTTTTTTATACAAATGTTCTGTATATCTATATAAAGACCCAAGAGAGATATTGTGGGAAAAAAATAAAGAGAATTTTATTTTTGCTTTTTTAAAAAAAAAACATATATTATATTGAAACACATTATTTTTTAAGTGCAAAAACTCAGAAGTAAGAATAAAAACAGAAATTGTTAGTTATCATACTGAGAAGAACAGGTCTGGAGGCGTAATCTATGCTGTGCCCCAGTGGTGTTATATCCTTTTTCAGGGGTGTTATATCCTTTTCTTTGCTGGCAAGCTTCCTCTAATAGTGCTACAAATGGCTTTCAACAAAACCAGGTCCAGGGGAGAGTGAGCGCTTTCCTCCCGTGTGTGCATCTTACACTCCAGGACACTATTTGTCCTGCAGGGTCCGCTGCACAACTCACAGCCAATTCTACTTGCTAGGAAGCTGGTAGTGTTCATCCAGGCCCTTAGTCTTCTCCTGTGGCCCCCGTGGTGGTAGCTTCCTTTCCTCCCCACAAGCCCTAAGGAACCACAGATACACAAGAACAACTGCTAATGCCTACTCTAGTTCATAAAGAACTCTGGAAAGTAAAGAAAAGCAAATAAAACTATAACAACACCAGGAAGAAATAATTATGATGTCCTGTTGCCTGGATATAATTATGTCTCCTTTGCACAATATTACAATTAATTCTGTAATTCCAGAGAGCGAGAGAGAGACTGACTTCATTTTTCCTTTTGTTGTAATAACTAAATAACTTGAGACAGTAATTTACAAAGAATCAAAATTTATTTGGCTCATGATTCTGGAACTGTGCCCAAAAGTGTGGCAGTAGTATCTGCTTGGCACCTGGTAAGGGTCTTCTTGTTGCACTACAATGTGGCAGAGAGTGTCATTTGACAGACAGAGTAAGTATGACAACTCGTCTTTCTTTGTCTCTTTATAAAACGGTGAATGGCTCTTGACATTATCTAGTCCTAAACACCTCCTGAAAGCCCGCCTGTAAATACCATTCACATATGAATTTGAGGATCAAGTTATGAATACAAGAATTTTAGGGGACATATTCAAACTGTCCCAATGCTATGTTACACATTTTGTTTATATATATGTATTTCAAATGTTTTAAGATTATATAATTATAAAAATTATTTAAAAATCTAAAAAATTTTCTTTGTTAAAGACTATACTTTCATTTTAGCAAAAAACACATGAAGATTATTCACTCAACAAATTTGGAATAAAAGGGAACATTCTCAACCTAATAAAGGCTACCTACAAAATAATATATCTATAACTATACACGACCATGAAAGAATGAGTATTTTCTTTAAAAGATCAGAAAAAAAGACAAAGTTGTGTGTTTTCCTCACTTACGTACAACATTACACTGTACATTCCAGGAAGAAGGGGAAACAGGCAAGTAGAAGACACAAAGGGCATCCATACTGGAAAAGAAGAAGTAAGACTCTAATACTATAGCATTAATACAGTATTTGTAGTGGCATAATTGTGTATATAGCATATTCTAAATAAGCCACTAAAAACTATTAGAACTAATAAATGAGACCAGCAATTTGGCAAGATATAGGATTAATACACAAAAATCAGTTCTATACACTAGAAATAAACAATCCTAAAAAAATTAAGAAACAATTATATTTAAAATAGCAACAAAAATAAAATACCTAGGAATGAATTTAACAAAGAAAATGTTAGGCTTGTAGATATCAAAACTGTAAAATATTGTTGAAAGAAATTAAAGATGATCAGAATAAATGGAAATACCTAAGACAGTCCATGTCCATGAATTGGAATAACATGCTTAAAAATGACAGCAATCTGCAAATTAATCTATAGATTCAACAGAATCCCTTTGAAAATCTGAGTCAGTTGCAGGAAAATGGAGGCACCTTCAAAGTATAATATTAAGTGAAATAAATCAGATATGGGAGCTTAAATATTGCATGCTGTCTCTTTTGTGAGAAACCCAAATTATAAATAAAGAGCAAAATAGATAATAGGTTGTATCTTCTCAGATGGAAAGAGATCCAAAGATGGAGGGAGGGGGAGGGGAGGGAGGGGGTGAGGGTGACAAAAAGAATCAACATGTGGTATGTACCACACAAGGAATATAAACGTTATGTGCTGCAAACATGTACTAATAAAAATAGATTTGAAAAATCCCAGTTGTTTTTCTCATATATTGACAAGCAGGTCCGAAAACTCACATGGAAGTACAGTGGAGCCAGAATTGCCAAACTAATCTTGGAGATGAACAATGTTGGAAGACTCATGCTTCCTGATTCCAAAATCGCCTGTAATGCTATAATAAAGACTGTGTGGTCCTGGCGTAAGAATAAAAGTAGATCTATAGATAAATGGATTATAATAAAAAATTCAGAAATAAACCCTTGCATTTATGGTTGATTTATATGTGACAAGACTGCCAGAGAAACCAATGGGGGAAAGAATACTCTTCAGCACGTAGAACTAGGACAACTGACACCATATGAAAAAAATGAATTTGAATCCTTGTCTCATATAATACATAAAAATTAACTCAAGATGGACTTTATACCTAAACATGAGCTAAAATAAGAATTCTATAGTTAAGTACAAGTCCTTAAGTTTTGTAACCATGCATTAAGCCATTGCTTCTTAGATATATCAAAAGTATAAATGACAACAACAATAAATAGACATATTGGACTTAACAGTATCAAGTTCAGATATAAAAGGCCAAAATTAGAAAAAAGACGACAGAATTAAAATATTTGCATATTATATCTAACAAGAATTGTACAGTAAGACCGTGATTCACGAACACTTCTGTTTACAAACGTTTCACAAACAGAAGTGCTTGGCAAAATTTTGCTTTACTTCATAATTTCTGCATTAGGTGACAAACACGATCATGGCCATCTTCCTCACATAAACGCAAATGCAGCCGTCTTCCTCAGAAGAGCATAGTCTGTAAATTGAGGTACCACTGTATCTAGATGCATAAAGAAGTCTCACAATGCAAAATAAACAGATCCAATTAATAATGGAGAAATTACATTTTTACAAATACAAAGGAATGGTCAATAAGAACATGAAAAGTTGTTAAATACAGTTAACCATTAGAAAATTGCAAATGGAAACCACAATGGGAGACTGCTTGTCTGGATCCATTTTCTGTTACTGTAACAGAGTGTCTGAGATAGGAAAATTTACAAATCAAACAAGCTTATTTGTTTCACAGTTCTGAGGCTTGATGTCCAAGATCATAAGGTTGCATCTGGTGAGGACATCATGCTAAATCATAACATGATGGGAAAGTGGGTATATACAGAAGAGACAGAACAAGTGAGTTTAAGTGAGTTTACCTTGCTTTGTAGCATTCTATAATGATAACCAATTCAGTCCTTCAAGAACTAGAAATAACTACTGCTGTGAGAACACAGTCCCAGGAGAAAGGCACTGATCCATCTTAACCATTTAACCACGTCTTAACTTCCCACCACCTCTCTACTGTTTCACTGAGTACCAAATTTTAACATGAAATTCAGAGAGAACAAATCACATTCAAACCGTAGGACTGTCATCCACAAGAATGGTTAGAATTGAATGAAAAGACAATAACAAATCATGGAGTTAATGAAGAAAAATTGGAACACTCGTATTTTGCTGGTAGGAATGTAAATTGATGATGTTGCTGTGAGGAACATCCTTGCAGTTCCTTGAAATGCTAAATGTTACCATATGACATAGTAATTTCACTCCTAGGTTTATAACCAAGATAAAATATATATCAACCTAAAACTTACACATCAGTGTTTCACTACACCATTCACAATAGCCCAAAAGTGGAAAAAGTCTCAGTGCTCACCAGCTAATGAAATGACAAGCCAAACATGGTACATTCACTCATGGAATATCAGAAATAAAAAGGAAATACTGACACATGCTCCAATATATATGAATCTTGAAAACATGCTAAGTGAAAGAGATCAGGCACCAAGGACCACATACTATAAAATTTTATTTATGTGAAATATTCAGAATAGATAAACTCACAGAGATAAAAAGTAAATTTGTGGTTTCCAGGGACTAGGCTGGGTATAAGGCATCAGACATTGTTGGATATGGTGTGTCACTTTGGCATGATGGAAATTTCCACCATTAGACTGCGATGATGTTGCACTACTTTGTGAGTACACTAAAACTCACTGAACTTAATGTCTTCATAGGTAAATATTATGGCATTTGAATTTTATCCCATTAAAACCTGAACCAAGTTTAGCTCTATGTGTGTTTGTTACTATTAATACCATCATTTAGATATAATCATATTAATATTTTATGTATAACCATACAAACATTTAGCCATGCACACAAAGCATGAATTTTAATGTTAGCATATTCTGTTACATATTCTAGGTAGATATAGATAGACAAGATAATTGAGCTGGCTATTCTCTGAGAGGAGATACCTTTACAAAATATATTCATTGTTTTTATTTGGTTTTGTATTTATAAGTTAGGATGAAAATCTGACTCATTCTTACCATATAAAACTCATTATAGGAAGAAAGAAAAAAAACACAAGCACTAATTTACTTATTTTTAAAACTACTGTTGTCATAACAATTTCATGTTGCCTTGTAAGTGGGACTCTTTTTTTCCTTCATGCTATATTTAGTCAATTAGTTGCCATAACAACAAGATGTGATTCATCATATATAAACCCAACCTGAGGGGCATTCTTTAGCAGGAATCCTTAGATTATGTTATAAACATACAGATGAAAGACAGCCCCATCATTAATGCCAGTGTTCTGCCTCAAGGATGGATTGCTTTAAGAATTCCATATACATGGATGGTAAACTTATTTTTAAAACTAAATAAAAAACAAGCTTTGAGAATCAAAATACTTCTATTCCATTTCAAAATTTGGTTTAGGATTCTGGAACCCGAGTAGAACTGGCCCAATTTACAGACATTCTTTGGGCAATAAAATCCTATATAACTGTTCTCTTGACTTTCCCTTGGGTTTTCAAGAAAAAAAAAATGTGATTCCAATATCTTTTCTTAACCTTTGCTCTTATCAAACGTGGTGGAGCTTGTTTCCTAACTAGTTCAATTTTTGGCTGCTGCAACAGAATACCACAGACTAGGTAATTTATAAAGAATAGAAGTCTATTTGGCTCATGATTCTGGAAGTTGTGAAGTTCAATATCAAGGTGCTGGCATCGAGTAAAAAAGTAACAAAGAAAGAAAATGGAGATGAAAGCATCTTTCCAATCATAACGAAGATCATCATTGTTTTCTACTGTGGTTATTGAAAACCATACCTTCACTTTGGGCTCTACAGTATAACAGAAGGGTGAGAACCTACTCTTAATCTGAGTTCACTGTTGCCTTTATTTTAAATTCAGCTTAAAATTGTTGGAACAAAGTAGATAACACAGTTCCAAAACTGTGAGACCTCTCATACATAAGTCCCTATGTAGGAGTCAATCCTTAGCCTCTATTTTGCAACTCTGATGCACCAGAGTATAATGAATTGCATGTACATACAAACATTGGCTTCATAAAATGTAAACAACTTCTAGGCATTTTCAAAAATGAAAGTATATTAATTTCTTTTCTTGGGGAATATGTTAACAAGACCTTTGCAGATAGTGTTAGGATTCTTTTGGTGGAAAGTCATAGAGATCAACTTGCCTAGGTTTCCATATGGATCCCATGAGGTGAGCTCAGTTGCTTGCCAATTAGTAAGGTCTGTTCTGAGAGCCAGACCCTCAGAAAGCCTTCTTTGCCTCTCTGTGTGGCCTGCTCACATCTCTCCTGGCTCTTTCTCTTCCAATTGTCTTCTCATGACTCTCAGGTCCATGTAGCGGGCTGAATGTGGCTGTGCCCAGCTCTAAATGGACATATTTGTGAGTTTTGCCCTAGGTAGATCAAATCTGCCCCTCCAAGCTCAACGCTCCCACAGAAGGGGCTCTGATTGTCTTGATAAAAGTTCTGAGATATCCAAAATTTAATAATAATAATGGTTGGAGAACGAGGAGGAGAGATGGACAAGGCTTCTGGCCCCAGTTAACAAGCTGGGGCCAGAAGAAAAGACTGTTTTACGTTTTTGAAAGTATGTTAAAACCTTAATGCAAATCTCATTATAACCCCTAGGCATCACCACATCCCCATGCAATCAACCCACAAGCAACAATAACAGTGGTACCTCAGTTCACAAACTTGATTCTTTCCATGATTCTGGTCACAAACTGACTTGGATGAGAACCAAATCAAATTCAATGGTTATGTTCAGTGTTGACCTTATTGGGGAAATTTGATTCAGTTCTTGTCCAGTTCAGTTTGTGACCAGAATTCTGAGTTTGTGAATGAAGATACCACTGACTCCTCTCTGTGGACTGCTCTCCTACCCCAAAAGAAGCACAAAGCTGTCCCCATTTCACATAATCCTACTTCTCTTATCCATAGCCAAAGTGAACTTACTGTAAACAACTTATGCCTTCCTCCTTTAAATTTCATATATATATGAATACATATATACGAATATATATTTTTTCATATATATATATATATATTTTTTAATGCTCCTAGCTCTGGTCTGGGGGATGTTTTCCAACTGTTACTTAACTCTGCTTCTGGAAATTATAGGGACTGGGGCCTTTTTTTTCTGACTAGCATCTTCAAAGTTTCCATAAATTCTTTTATAACAGAGATCCCTGGGTCTCAAGAGTTTAGGTTTAACAGATTGATTTGTAACAGCCAGTTGAATTTCATAGAGTCCAACTGTCCCCCAAATATTCCTTTTCCAACTCAGATTGTAAAGCTCTTCAGAAAGAAGAGGGAAAAGGAAAAGCAACCTATTAACTTTATTATCAATAATGATGACTTAAATAATGTGCTACAAAGGAAGATTTCACGTGGAGCAGGCAGCCTTTATCTTAACAGAGGGGAGCAGAACTCAGCAAATGTTCCTGGTAGGCAGAAAGCTTGAAGAAGCACCAAAAGGGAAGGGCTGAGCCAAGCAAGCCCAGGTGATTTGATTCTTCTTCCTGGGAGGAAGGGGTAGAGGGGATTATTGGCATTTCAGAGGCAGGGATCCCCCACCCACCATCTATGAGGGTTTCAGGCCAGGAGAAGAAGTGCGTCTCCTTTCTCCCCACCTCCTCCTACCCAACTCTGCCTATAGTTCTTACTCCTTGTCTTAATGAAGTTTTTGGGCATGGAGTAGAATCTTGAGGACAGGCCTGGCCCCTTAAATAGGAGACAAATTGAACAGTTGTAAACTGGGTGTGTACTTCAAAAGATACATACTGCAGTCATTCCTCCTTTGAGGAAAATGAGAATTCCTGGAGGGTTGTAATCAGGCCTTGAATTTCCTGCTGCTAGAGCTCAGGCAGGATGGAAGACAAGACCATCATACTATTCTTTAAATATTGGGGACTCTTCTGTGCTCTTCTTAGTGTAGCATGAGAGGTTTTCTATTCCCTTCAACCCTTCTGACCTTGCCATTCTTCAAGACCGTGAAAAAGAATTTTTTTATTTGGCTTTGATTTAGCCTAGTGTATTAAATTTATGCTTTTTAATGCAACGTTGGGGATGGGATAGATTCCATGAATCTCCTAGTTGCTCCATTATAAACTGCAAAACACAGCCTGACTCTAGGGAAAGTTCTGTTCTAGCAGGACAGGATAGAACTAAAGATCTCCATTGCTCTGAACATATCATGCATAACTGCTAAGTCGAGACCCTGGCCTGGGCTGGAAGGGGAGAAATGTGGGGGAGCAGCCAACTATTATACATAAACTGTATATGATTTTATGGAAGAGACTTGTGAGACTCTGATCTCCCTTTGTGATTATGACCAGAAAACATCTGTCCTTGCAGATGTTGCAGGATATAAAATGAGGATGAACCAGGAGCCTTCATCTTTCTTTCTTTGGATCTCTCCATTTGGGCGTACGCATGTCTTATCTCAGAACTACAGATCTCAACACTGGACTAACCATAGGTCCTTGCTCACAACACGCTTTGTTCAAGTTACTGTGCAAACTGGACAGCAAAATCTAGTCTTTCAACACTTGATTTTATTCCTGAAATCAGTAACAAACTTCCTGTGGCCTGGAAGCCCTGTGGGATGTAAGTCTGCCTTCCTCCCAGGCCCACCCTGTGCACTCTTTGGCCTGCTCAGCTGTCCCTGAAGCAGCCACAGGGGCCAGTCCAGGAATCACAACAAGCTCTGCTAACTCCCACCTTGGAAGCCATATGTGCTGTAGCCTGAGTCTGCCTGTTCTTCCTTTCCCTCTTTTTTCTCATGTAGCTGATTCATACTTCTTGTTTAACTTTTCACGTATTAATTCAACAGGGAAGTCCTTCTTGATCCTCTGGTCAGACCTGTTATCAGAGTTCCCATTGCTTCTTCTATGTAAAAGTGTCTGTCTACCATGAATAAAATGCTCCATGAAGCAACTTTTGTGCAATTTTGCTTACCACGCTAACCTCAATGTCAGACATATGTATTAATAGACCCTCACTCACATAGCACAGTGGTTAAAAATTCTGACTTTGGAGTGTTACCACCTGAGTTAAAATTCTATCACTCCTACATAATAGGTGAGTCACAGCAGGTTCCTCTGTAACATGAATAAAATAAAATCATCCATCTCATAGAATGTTGTAAGAAATAAATTGGCTGATACATGCAAATTGCTTAGAACAGCACCTGGCAAACATTACAAACATAATAAATGCTAGCAATAAATATAGGGTGAAAAAT
>RJWT010015661.1:0-20303 GCA_004365215.1 Cuniculus paca | reverse complement strand
GTGCTGAGAGTTGGGGATTTCATTTGAAGAAGACGTGAGTCATTCCCAGCTGTGTGCAGTATGGCAGGAGCCATGGTGAGGAGGTACATGTATTCCAGAAACAAAGAGGTGCTTGATCAAACTGGCCTCTGGATTAAAAAGAAGGGAATGGAATTGAAGAGGGAAAGGAATCAGTAGCATACACTCAGGGATTTGTTGCTTCTTTTTTGTTTTTCTGTACTGTGGATGACCACAGGGCCCTATGGTTACTCGGCAAGGATTCTACTACTGAGCTATACCACCAATTTCAGAATTACCTTTGGAAACAGATTTGATACTTTTCCTCTACCTCTATAGAGAAAAGAAATAAGTACTGGAGTTAAAGATACATTTGAGGTGGAGCAGAGCTAGATGGAAGGAGATTTAAATGAGCTGTCACTGAAAAGTCCTGGTCTCTTCAGCAGCAAGGCAATCACAGACAATATTGGGAACAACAGTCACAGGTTACCTGCGCATGTCTGTCTCAGATTTTCAATTTTATCCTCATAAAAATTGTGAGGTTTTCATGCTCTTGGTGAGCAGTGACTCATCATTCACAGTTTGCATGACTGATTTTATGTTCTTTGCTTGGATTCAGTCACTCTACAAATATTTGTGGAAGACCTACTATATGCCATATGGCATATATTTAAATTTTTTGTTATTTTGATGATGAGAAAAGCTAACATTTGTTCTTTCTGAAAACTTAAAGAAAGGTGAATAAAATATCATTTGGTTACCAAGTATTTCCTGAGTACACACTACTTACTAGGCTCTGTATTAGTAGGTAGATTCAATGACAAACAAAATCAACAGAAGCCTATAAAGTCTAAAATCTAGTGGAAGAAACTAAATTCTTTCCGAACTTTCCCACAACATTCCTTGTCCAGGTAAGCGTTAAATACTTTTGTGAATAGTGAATATTGTGCCAACTATTTTTAAGATTTAATATTTTTGGAAAGTTTTATTTTATTTTTATTTTAAGCATTTTTTTTTCTTTTTTGTTTCAAGACCTGGCACAAAAACTCTACTGCTGAACAATATTCTCAGTCCAATACTTTTGTCTTCAGCAAAGTAGAGAATGGAGTTGCTTCATGCTCATTTTTGAGCCAATTCTGAAGTTTTAGACAAGATGGCACAAAAGGAATAGCAGAGAAAGAACTTGGAACTAGAACAGATTTTTAAAATGAACACTATTCTTTACCATCTTTCCTTGAAATCTTATTCAAGGGCACATGATTGACTATGTGCATTTACTTGAAGTAAACCACATTTGTTCATTTATTCTGTCAATAAATTTTGAGTGCCTATTTGTGCAACTGATGCTCTAAATACTGTTTACTCACAAAAACAAATTTCCATGAAAATCTAATTTTTTAGCAGCTAAAGAAATACTTTTGCAAAAGCAATATAGTCCAGATGAAAAAAGGAACAATAAAATTCAGAAAGGGAAGGTTGATACTACTATCTCCAATACTCACCAAATAATTGTCACTGAAATTTTCTACAATTTTAGCCTCCTAAAATATTATGTATTATCCAACACAAATAGAGACAGCTTGTGCATTTCTTTTTCATTTATCACTATAAGAAGATATTCCAAGATCATCAAGAGTAAGTGCTTAAATATTCAATCCAACTCAACATAAATATTTACTGAGTATCACATATTATGACTACACTACAAGAAGGTTTGGTAATTATTATAAGAGGTATTAATACAAACAATGGGAAGCAATCACCTCTTTGCAGGGCAGAACTGGTTGGTGTTGAACAATTTCTTTCCACATATCTCTTACCTCCCCATCATTCTTGCAAAGGAAACACAATAAACTAAGACTCAAATGGCAAAAATATATACACTTTAGGGATTTATATCTATAAGACCCATCCACAGGGAGACAATTAACCTATCTAAATGTTGTCTTTTATTTATTGCTAGTGTAGAGACTCATAAAAGTTAGAGATTTTAGCTCAAAGTGTTTTCAGCATCAACTTTAGTGACATGGAAGTTCAGTGACATCAGCTTCAGTTCCTTGGGGGAAACTACTCAGCCTTCCCTACACTGGGGGAGTAGAATCAGATGCAAACTCTGAACTCCCCTCTTCATTTTGAAGAGTTAGTCTTCCTTTAGAACTATCTCCACAAAGTAGTCTCACTCTTGATTGCATTTAGTAGTATCTTAAAAGGAATCACCATGTATGTTACAGCAATTGCTTTATATATTTAGCAATTTATTTAAAAGTAGCATTTATCAAGACAAACTGTAGACAACAAGGAAAGGAATGGATGTTGAGGCTGGAAATGTAGAATACTGTGAAGTGTGTGTGTGTGTGCGCACGCAATTACAAGAAGAAACAAACAGAACAAACAAGATCATTTCAAAAAGTTCTTGTAACTTAACACCTTCACATTATATCCCGATGGGAATAGTAAGTGTGTCGTCTTCTCATCAATTTTCAGCATTAATGCTTACAGAATGTGTGCCCAAGTTGAAAAAACAGGCTTCACTATGTAAACACAGGCTAACTTGCTTGATATGGGCAAAATGTTGGGGAAACTTGGATCCTTGAAAACTGTGGTTTGTAAATTTAGTCCAGCCTCTCAGGTATTGCACAGGAGAGTAAGGAGGAAAAATCTGAGGACAGAATATTCAGATTCTGATGCTGGCCATACCACTTGTAAGTTATGTGACACTTGTAAAGATAATTCACTGCTAAGATCCTTAGTCTTGCTGTGGATATAGCCCAGTGGCACAGTGCCTGCCTGGCAAACATGAGGTTGTGAGTTCGATTCCCAATACAAAAAAAAATACTTAATCTTATCTTTACACTGAAGATAACTGACAAGTAGTGGTATTAAATGATTAATATATAAAGAGAGTAAGACATTGCCTTAGGTCTCTTATCTGTAAATGTTGTTTTTATTATCATTACATATTAAAGTTGTAGCCAAAATGTGAAAAGAGAAAGATTAACTCATTTGACCTACAGGAAAATACACTATGATTGTCTCTTGTAGTGTACTGAAAAAATGTTTCCTTAAAGAAAAAAAAAAGTCAACAAGTTCCTTCTTAGTAACATTAAGTCACTGGCAACATAATGATAGATTTTGTTTTAATTTGCTGAGCTAAGTCAAAGAAAGTATCGTTCAAAATAACTAAAATAGACCATTTCAAAAAAGAATGGCATGAGCTAAACCCAAAGGCCCAGTTCTACTTGAGAACTATTTAAAAATATGACCTATTTTTTAAAGTTTCATATTTTATTATTTATCCCTTTGGAGCGCCTGACTTTCAAATAAAAGTAAGTGTATTTCTTTTAAATAAGAGGAGGTCTGAGCTGTGGGCACATCTCGATTCTGATAGTGCCAAGGGATTTTTTTTTTTCAAAGCAGCAGTTCATGTTCAGTCAGCGCCAAACGGAACTTCAAGCTCAAAGGGTTTGGCTAAATTTAGAAACCACAATGTTCAAGTGGTTCTAAATTTGACAGAGAAAGTAGAAGCTAACCAAAATTGTGCATAAAATGATCTTTTCTATTACGATACCAGATTGGACAAGATATTATTTTTCTAAATTTAGGAAAATTATCCACAACTATGAGTGAATGAGGATTGAAATATAAAACAAATGGATTGACATTCTGGAATAAAGAATTGGCCTCATGCATGTTTTGAATTGTTTTTCTGATGACTTTTGAAACAGCAAACATCAAATTACTAACAAAGCTGGATGTGGTGACACACACTTGTAGCCACTCAGGAGGTTGAGGCAGGAAGGTGAGGCAGGATGATTCCAACTTCCAGGTCAACCTCGGTAACATAGTGAGAAACAACCCCAAAGTACACAAACAACACAAAAAAAATTAGCAATCAAAGAAGAAAACTGTTCCTATGTGGTATAGAATCTTTAGACAGTGCTTCCAATCTGAGTTTTAATACTGTCAAAAACGTTTATATTCTCCATAATATAAAAATGAATTTTTAACCTGGTTCTCCATATGAAGGGTATATATTTCATATGAAATATTATACAGTGCCATTGTCAAATGAATTCATCATTTCCCTGTTCCGTATTATTTTAATTCTGCCTGAAATTTTCGATATTACGTGAAGAATTGTGTTTTATTTCTGGAACATACCTTTGCTGCATTTAAAGTGCTACCGTTGAATTACTGATGTAAACCTACCAAAATTTATCTCCAGTGCAGAAATCTGAGGAAAGATCAGACTAACTTTTATCATTCTAATGTTACCTTTATAGTTATTGTGATACAGTTACTTTTAAGAAATAGTGACCTAGCTAGGCATGATGGTACACACCTATACTCCCAGCACTCTAGGAGACTGAGGCAAGAGTATCCTAAATGCAAGTCCAGTCTAGATAATTTAGAAACTTACTGAGACATTGTCTTGAAATAAAATATAAGATAAGGGCTGAAAATGTAACTGAGTGCCAGGGTCCTGGGCTCAGCCCCTAGTACCACATATACACAAAAGAGAAGGTAAAGCATTTAAATGCATATGTTTTAGTTACTTTTCTTGTTGCTGAGACAAAGTACCCGACACTCAAAGTGCAAAGAGGAAAGGTTTATTTGGCTCGCACTTTGTAGAGGTTTCAGTTCATAGTTGACTCACTCCAAGGCATAATGGCATGGCAGAGGGGGATCACAGAGTAGAAACAGTTCATAGCAGCCAGTAGGCAGCAAGACAGCCAGCTACAAGCAACCACAGCAACTTTGTTTCTCTCCCTTATAGTTTATGCACCCAGGGAGGGCCTTGCCATTATCCACTCCCAGAACTATGCCAAACCAGTTAGTGGACTAATTTAGTAATCACACACCCTTAATCTCAGCAGCACATACGCTAGATCCATCCACCTCCGAAAAGCCCCACATATGACTGCATGAGTATTTGTGGGGGACATCTAGTCTCAAGCCATAACAATGCATATGAGGCCATTTTCAATTTTTTGCAAGAGAAAATAGAGAATGTGATACCCATTAAGTTTTTGCAACAGTGAAGTAATGATAGTTTAAAAATGATAGTGGTAGAGAATTTTATTAATATATAAATTACAATGGCAAATAGAGTCAGAGACAAGTTAGAGGTGAAAGTAATGTATTTTCTGAGTAGAAAGAAATTGTCATTTTTAAAATATGAACTATGCATGAACCAACAAAAGAACAATCTAATTTCTCTGTGTCTATCATCCATTGCAATAGCTCACTTTTCCTAAGATATCTACTGAAGTAAGAGCTTTTTCACTCCAAAATTCCTGTGATCTAGTACATAGAAACAAATTCACTTATAAACACTAAACTTTAAAATGATAACCATTTTCCAAATCAGATTACTTCTCAATAGTACATTGTCAGATTCTATAACATGCCAATTAAAATTCAAGTTCAAATGTTAAAAATTACCCTCATAGGCTCCTTCAGTAATATTAGATATTGAAATCAATGCAGTTTCAGACCAAAAAAATTAGTTTTATTCCATGTACTAGTAACCCGAAATTCTAACATTTCTATTGCTTAGTTGCCATAGTTCTGAAGTAATTTGTTACAATGTTCCAAGAACATTAACACATAAGTAATTAAGTTTAGAACATGAATTAGTACTAGAAACCATATTAAGTGTCTGTGTTTTCTGGTGATTAGTTATCTCTAAGTTTGTCAGACAGTATTTGAACCAGGCACAAACCGCCTAACATTAAATCTCAATGACAAATTGAATATAATTGTTGGTCATTCTTTACTAGCTACTGGTGAATTAAAAAAAATTATTTTAAATTTAAGAAAAAGACACTGAAATTTTTCTTCTCACAAGTGTCATATATTTCCATTGTAAGGTCTTAGAATATGTAAAGAAATGATGACAGTATGTCCAAAGACAATTGGCGTTAACATGATTAGGGCCACATAATTGCATACATATTTATAATTTTATTTTTATTTCACCAATGTATTCATTAGGATAAAATCAGAATCATGAATTTCAACATCTAGAACAGTACCCAGTATGTTCATGGCACCCAATAAAATTTATTGGACAAATATATGAAAATACACACCAAACAGCCAACATAATAATGAAGAAGATTCATTCAAACAAATGGTTGTGAAATTTTAGGATGCTGAATATGAAGATTTGATACTAAAAAATCCTTTAGACACAGAAATAAAATCACATGTAGGAGTCACAACATAACATTTAAACATATTAAAGTTAATTCTAGCCTACAATTCTGTGCTTAACTTAAAAATTCAGAGAAAAAAGATTAATGTCAAATCCAACTACATTAGATCTCAAAATGGTTCTTTTTGAAAGAAGAAAGAAGAAAGAAAGAAAGAAAGAAAGAAAGAAAGAAAGAAAGAAAGAAAGATAGAAAGAAAGAAAGAGAAATTCTTCATTAAAATAATGGAGTAAATAAACAAAGAAGACATAAGCTCAAAGAAAAATTGTTCCAACAGAGGAAAAGGGTGAAAATAGTCTCTTCAACAATGGTGAAGGGAATTCCCAAAATAGCACCCATTACTGGCCTACAGTGTCCAAAACCACGTAAGAACCTGAAGACCAAGGAGTAAACTCCAGGATAAGAAAAAGCCACTGATAATTTAAGAGCAAATTCTGATGAGAATGACTATCAACAAATATCAACAAAATGTTTTTCATAGATCTTTAGTGTCAAAGATGCAGCAATTTGGGAAAAAGAAATGATAATTTTAACTCTAGGACAAACAAAAATTATTTAAATAAAGACATAGATCTTAGTAACTATTTGAAGTTAACACAATTGTTAGAAAGGAGGTGGAAAACACTGAAGTGTAATTTAGATAAAAACTGTGATGTTTTTATTGAGAGGAGGGGGAGATATGTTGGACATTTGGAACCATGGTACCAAAGTGTTCATTTTCACTCTGAGAGGCTGAGACAGAAAAGTCGCATGTTCAAGTGCAGCCTGGGCAACTTAATGACTTAGCAAGAACTTGTTTCTAAATTTAAAAAAATAAATTAAAATAAAAATGGCTGGAGGTGTATGTAGCTCAGTGTGATCATCCTGGGTTGAATACACAGTACTGGAAAAAAGTGTTCATTTTAATGTTACATAATGGCAACTGTACGTATTACTTAATAGTAGGAAACCTGAAATAGAAAAATATTTCTATACTGTTATCAATGACTTCCCATTTCTGTATATCACTAAAATTAACACTAAAATTAGCACAACAAAATTCTATCATAATTTTTATTTAAATTATAGTCAGTATCCTCCCATTTTGCCTTTAAGAACAGTTTTGGCTATCATCTTGAGCAAATAGTATTTTACTAAGATTAACAGATTAATTTTCTGTGAAACTTGAGGATGTTTAAGCTGTGTGTGCGTGTGTGTACACACAGAAAAGAATGAGGCCGAGAAGGAGAGGGTGTTCTATCTGAAAGATAACACGAACAAATACAAAGAAATGCTAACGTACACAATTACTGGTTTCTAAGACTCCTTTGTCACACAACCGAACTACTGCAATGAAGTTCCTGTTTATTTCTCTATCACCAATCTCTCACTTTAATCCCGTCTTTCACACATCTCCCAAAATTACCTCCTAATCACAGACCTGATCATTCACTTCCTTGTTCAAAAGCCCAAAACAACTACTGATGGATTGTTTTAAACTTTTCAGTGTGACATTTAAAGGCCCTAACCGGTGTAACGCCAACCTAACTGTTCAGTTTTATCTCAATCATTGTCGTAAATCTGCATTCTAGGCATGAACAATTACTGTCTGATCGCTGAACAAACTGTTCTTTCACACTGCCATGCATTTCCATGCTAGTCTTCAGGCCTGGACTCCCCTGTTTATAGTCTTTCTTCTTCATCGACCTTACTCCCTATTTCCCATATATATAAAACCTAGAAAATTCCAGAAAAGTTGGAATTACTTGAATAGACACATTATTACTTTTATTTTATTTTTTCCATTGTGCATTGAGTCTTTACTGTAAGAATTGTAACTGTTTTGGATTGCAATATGCACCTTAGGTCTACCAGATCTTCATGAGAACATCACCATTGTCCTTCCAATAGAGAATTCACATCCTACTGAGAAGTGTGCTTGTGTACTACACTTCAGTTACTTAGCGTAACTAGGCAAGTCACTTAGAGTAACTAAGCAAGAATTCCTTGTTAATTTTTAAACAAAATATGCAAAAATTATTAAAAATGTACATGCCTATTCACTGTTATTCTTCGTGACAACTTTATCAAAGGTAAAAGCCACAATGTTCTAACTATGAAAGTCCATATTTTAGTGCTTGGTCTTTTGGTAGGAGAAGCTCCAGACTTGACCACCCCTTCTTGTCTTCAAATTACTTATAAAATGATTCTGAAAGTTTTGTAAAATTTATATTTTAAATTATTTATTTAAAAAAATAGGAAAACACTAATAGGAATTTCCTCAATATGTTAGAATGAAACATTAAGTACAAAAAGAAAATTTAAGTTCTTATTGGTGTTGTTGATAAGTCTTTTTATTACAAAGGCAATCTATTAGCATATGTGGCATGTACAAAAGAGCAAATCCTAGCAATTGTAAATGCAGATCTTTCCATTTTTATGGTAGAATTTTTAACCCTCCTTACTTATTTATTTTCATCCTAACCTTTTTAAACTTTCCATACAGCTCAGGAGAGTTAGTATTCTACAAATAAGGGAACATTGCTGGTTTTTCACTCATTTTCTTTGTTCACCAGTAACTCACTTGGATAAATATATCAATACTCTGTTTTGAGTAAATGAGTATCTTTTGCAGTAGTCCAGTTTGGCTTGTAACGCCAAGTTTGTCAATAAGAGGAAAGGGGAGGTGTTTTACAACGGGTTTGTGAAACATATCTCCCCTCTTCCCATGTTACATATGGCCATAACATATGTGACTGGAGCATGCAGTGCTGTTGTTTCCTAATACCGTCTGCGATTCAGAAATGTTTAGTATGGGAGAGGGGAGGATATCTTACCCACTCATTTTTCAATGTTATAAATACTTAAAGAAACAAAACCAGTGTTGAAAGGAGAAATTCAATGTGTAATGATTGTTGCTGTTAAAGATTAGAAATTCTCAGACTACATGTAACTCAACATTTCCTGAGTGATTTATACCATGCTGCTAAATATAAATGAATTGCAACAACATTTTCATGAATACGAGATTTAGAACTATTTGAGATTTTAAAACGCTTGGGTTATTTAAATTTAAAAATTAATGCAAATTATTTATCATTGTCATTTAACTATCTTTGCACCATTTTCCTGTTTTATAAACATCAATACTGCGTACCATCTGTGGATGCTTATTTTAATTCATAAAAAAGACTATCTTTATATCAAAACATAAGTGACAGAATCAGAACAAAAGGGAAAGGGCAGCAGAATAAAGTGAGTAAATTCCAAATATGACTTCTAAAGGAAGACAATATGAAAACTATAATCTTAGTTTAAGCCTTACACTCTTTAAACACAGTAATTATAAGACATCTGCTGGGAACACAGCTTTGCTATTGGATAACCTTAATTGCCCTGTAATATTTCCTGACACTCCCCAAAATATGCCCCATTTCTAATAATTCATTCACATTTCAGCACCATTATTAGCTACTAATTGAAACAATCAAGACAAAGATACCAAATGGATGACCTTGAACAATTATCCATTCAGTGAACAGAATTTATTTTGTGCTTTTCAAAGATGTGACTGCTTTCCTGCAATTGTGAACAGCATTCAGAAATCAGGCAAAATAGATGAGAAAAAAATTGTGGCATAAATCTAAAATTCTTTCTCTAATATTATTAGAGGAATTGTAATAAAACCTATCTATGTATTATCTTTTCTGCACACACACAAAAAAAGAAAGTATGAAGCTCAACCAAAACCAAATCCCACTTGTAATTAATAGAGACAATGCAGTCATGGGTAGTGAAATATACGTTCCACTGTTATTTCTTTTTTCTTTCAACCTGTGAGAACATTTAAGAATCACGCAAATTCAGAGCCAGAAAAAACATTCACTTCTCACAGAAAAATGGTGGGAGTTTAATGGACAGCTCCTTAGGGGTTCCTTCTGCAAAATATTTTAAACACAGTCTGCCAAGTTAACACTCCCTCCTCCTCACCACCTCCTTATTTCTCAAGAAATCTGAATTTTTAAAGAAATGTTGTGCATTTGGCCTTTTCTAATATGGAATGCATTAGGAGGAAGCCCATAAATAAATGCTTACATATGCTTCTGAGAAATAAAGCAGACACCTCCAATTGATGTATTTGCCAACAAAAGGGAGAGCGAACAGGCACAACTGTAAAACCAAGGCACAGGAAATAATAAATGATATGGGCCAACCTGTGTTATCTCCATTTACTGTGTTTCTTGGATGTGTTGTGGAGTCTGTTCTGGTTTGGTGTGATCCAGTTAGAAATACAAGAGAAGAGGTAGAAAGATGGATTAGGCTATCGCATTCTTGTTGAGAAAAGCTATAGCAGTTTTCTCACTGTCTGAAAATCCTAACAACAACAAAAAAAGAAATGTATACTAACTTAATATAAAAATCCAAAAAGAAATATAAAGTTTAAAAAATTATTTTGGTAATAGCAGATTTTATTTTATTTTTATTTTATTTTTGGTGCCAGGGATTGAGCTCACGACCTCGCGCGGTAATAGGAGATTTTAAAACCAATTGTTACAACTTTATAGAAATGGGTAAAATATGTATGCATCTATCTAGACATGTGTAACTATGGTTGTGCTTCTACTTATTTCTTCCTTCTCTTTTCCTTTGTTCTCTTTTAGAGTTTTATTTTTCTGATGCACTTTAAAAAGCTAAAATTTTATAGGTATCATTTTAGTTAATTCTTTCAACATTTAGAGAGAAAGTCACAGAAGAGAATTATTTCTAATTATGTCATGTCCCTCCTCCACCACAGTGAAATTTTGCCAAAGCATTTCAACAGTCTTTCATATTTTTCTTACACATAGGAAAGGTTATATGTACATGCACTTCAAAAATTGGATTTTAACTCTTTTAGTTTAATAAAAGTTAAATAGAATTCACTCATACAAAACTAACCTCATTTATTTACTTTGTAAGTATTCATTGTTTTCAGGGATGTTTAGTACATCATGAGAGAAGCTTATTTTAGACCTCAAATTACATTATAGAGAAAAACTTCCTGAGATTATAAAAAACTGAAAGAGGCTCTCTCTAAATAAAAAAGAAACATAAAGTTTAGAAAGTGAGTGTGATAGGTTGAGGAAGAATCTGAAAAACAACAGACATTTGTTCCTAAGTACTTGATCACAGGAAAACAAAATGAACACCAAAAATCAAAGCAATCAAATAAATAAAAATGTTCCATATCAGTCCTCAGAGAATAAAAGATCCTGTATCACCAGGAAATTCCTCTAGAGTACTGAGGAGCTTCTAGGAGCACTCCACACCAAAAGCACAGAGTGCACAGGAATATAGCTCAGTGGCATAAGCACCTGCCTGGTAAACACAAGGTCCTGAGTTTGATTCCTGGTACAAAAAATAAAATAAAATAAAATAAAATAAAATAAAATAAAATAAAATAAAATAAAATACAAAACAGAGTGCAGCAATAATTGTCCATTATTCACAGGTTGGACCCAATATGAAGGAATTTACACAAAATAGGTTTTCCTTAGAAGACATGACAATGTAGTTAGAGTGACTAAGTTAATACCTGATATGACCTGAGCTTCGTTTCTAACTTTGAGATAGGTATTAATAAAATCCCAGTCTAACATATATATACTCGCATGTGCATACATTTACAAAAAGAAGTTTGGCTTGCTCTTCCCAAGGTTTCACGTTGATATTTCTTGAAAATCCAGGTAAGAATCTTCTCTATACATTATACAGTGTCTGGTGTCCTTGCATTCTTGTCCTCCTTTCCTCCTCATTTCTCTTCAGCATCTACAGCCCCTGGTACTTGGAATCTCCACATTACCAACAGCTTCCACACTCAGTGAGAAAATCCAATGTCTATGCCAAGCTTATATGTTCCCAAGGATAGTGTTAAGATTCCCAAAGGATTCTGAGCTTCCTATTCTTCTCCCTATTCTACAATAATGTAAAAAGTCCCCTGTCCTCCTCTCTATGTTGTATATTGCCCCTTAAAAGACTGATTAAGCCCTGTTTTCTCACAGAGTCTCTTCAAGCTCATGTTTTCTCTCACTTTCTAGGCATAAGTTCATCCCATAGCTCAGATACTAGACCAGAAGATATTCCTTGCATGTTTCTTTTCTCTGGGTGACTCTCTGCAAATATTTTACCCCCATGCAATTGTTATCATGTAAGTAGTACTGTGTGCTTATTTTGTTTAAATTTTTTACTTATGGTTGCTCATATGATCTACGAACAAGCTGATGATGTAAGTGCTGTCACATTATCCCTATTTCAAAGATTGTAAACTGCAGTGTAGCAATGTTGAGTGTCTTGCCATGATCATCTGGATGATAAATAGGTGTTTACAGGCTTAAATATTGTGTATATTGCATGTTACACTCCCATTGTGTAGTTTTAGAATTGTCTGAACCTTTAAAATACCAAAAATTGTGCACATGCTTCAATGTCTAAACCACAGGACATAATATAAAAGGTCGTACTGGTGTCAAGCATTCAAATGCTAAAGGGTCAATTGAAGGGTAAGGCAACTCTAGGAGCTGAATCTGTGCTTTTTTTTTTTAAAATTAATATCTACTCTAGAGCATGATACAAGGCAAATATGCTCATTCACACTACTGGATAGAATCTATGAACCTCATATTTTAACTGTTTCACTGAAGAATAAACTTTGGCATTATTAAGCTAGTGTAAGAATGTGATTCAGAATTAGTGTGGCAAAATGATTTTAAAAAAATAGTTTTTGGAATTCCATTGCTTGGAATTTTAACACCTTTACCACTGGAGGTTTATGTGGGATAAGGAAATTTCTTAACACTTCTTCATCCATAAAATGGGTCATGGGATGTGATCTCATCACAGAACTGGTATGAAAATTAGCTGAGTTAGCATGTGCAAGGTGTATAGAGCAATATCTGGGCCACAGTAGGAGTTCAGTATTTTTTTCTTAATTAATGTTTGTGGAAGATGACCTAGAGTACTCAACTGAATCAGAATAGGGTGTCTCAGGATTTTCCTAAATTGAAATTCAGCTACATAATTTCTAGATGCATAGAAAATGAAGACTAAAAATGAATTTCAGAACAGCAGTATTAGTCAGGTTTCCTGTTACTAGGACATAATAACTGATACCCACAATTTAAAGGAGGAAAGGTTTAATTTTTATCATGGTTGACTATCTCTAAGAAAGAAACATCATGGTGAAGAGCATAGTAGAGCTAAACTTCTTGTTCGTGATGACTGAGAAGCAAAGCAGGGGAATAATACCAGAAAGAAAGGGTTGAAGGACTGGATACAGTAACCATCTCTGTGACCAATCAAGAAATAGCCAGAAACATGCTGCCTCTGAGCCAATCAAACTTAGCCACCACATTTCATCCCTTGTCAACTTGGCACCCCACACACCTCCTTAAGCCATGCCATTCTTAATCTCCAAATAAACATAATAACCTAACATGTTACAACTATCCTGTAATGCAAAATCCCTTTCATAAGGTTTCAACAGTTCCCAGAATTTTTCAAAAGTTCAAGTCAAATTCTCTTCTGAGACTTGAGTAAATTCCTGACTGAGAACCTGCTTAAAATCTAAAGCAAGTCAGATAATTCCTAGGTACAATGTTATGGGACAATCTTTCCAAATATAGAAGGAAAGAATAGGAGAATAGAAAAGGATTAGACCAAGAAAGGCAAACATTAACTCCTGTAACTCCTTTTTTAGGATCTGGGGCACACACAGTAGTGAGATGTTAGCTCCAGAGAGCTCGGGCAGCCCCACCTACATGACCTTTCTAGTTGTACCCCATGGGCCTTCTCTTTAGACCTGACTGTTCTCATATTCTGAGAAACCATATCCTTAGAAGGCCCTTCTCAAGCAGGAGTCTCAAGAACCCTTTTCTCAAATGAAAAGTTTGTAGTTTTGCACCCTTGAGACAATGATAATTGAGATTTTGCTAATTTCTTTTGTTTTCTTTCTTTGAATTAAGCTTACTGGTACAATTTAGATATATCTACATATTGATCACATTCATTGTAGGGAATTTGGACTTGTATGTGGTATTTCTTGATTTCCCTTTTTTTTTCCAATTCTCTCCCCTCCCTTTTACCCTTCTTCACCCCTTATTTGCAAGACTTTTCCCCCATGTCATCCTTCTTTTATTGTTTTTTTTTATTTCCCTTCCTTCATTTCCCCCTCTTCCCTCCTTAGTTTCCCAATGCTTTTTTTTTTGAACAATTTCTTCCAACTTCAAAATACTTATTATATATTTTGGTCTTTATTTCCACTTTTGGTTTGCCACATCAGGGAGATAATGTGGTAAATACTACAATGTGCTAAAATGCTATATTCACACGTGTGTCTGATTCATTTCACTGAAGAGTACGATTTCAAGGTTCATCCATTTATCTAGAAATATTTCAAGTTTATGCTTCTTTATGGCTGAGTAGTATTCCATTGCATAAAAAAAACATGGCTTTTTATTCTTTGTTTTGTTTTGTTTTGTTTTGTTTTCTGGCACCAGGGATTGAACTCATGACCTTGTGCTTGCCAGACAGGCACTTAAGCCACTGAGCTAGATCCCTGGCCCTTGGCTTTTTCATTCTTTCCTTGGTTGATGGGCATTTTGGTTGTTTTCAAGATTTATCTGTTACAAACTGTGGTGCTACAAACAAAGAAATCTAGTTGATTTCTGAGATGCCTTCAGGTATCTTTCTTCATATCCTTGTACAAAGTACTTTGTTACTTTCTAACAGGGTGAATTTCCTGGCAACCACATCTCTTTGGCCCCTACTTTACCTGTGGTGTTTTGGGACTAAAGTATATATTCGAAGTTGTCTGTTCTGATTTTTGCTCCATTTTTCAATGTAAATCTGACTGAAAGCAGGCTGTGCCACAGCCTAAACACTGTGCTGCTTTAAAATATTTTCTACTGAATCAATCTCTACTGGACTCTGTCTTAATTTCAATCTTCCATAAAAAATTTCAGAATATTGACAAAATGTAGACAAGTATTTTTGCCAAAGTATAGCACACTTGGCATCTATTGTAATAGTTAATGTACCTCTTTCCCCAGCTGAAACCCTCAAGCTTTGCTTTTACTTTCTATATTCCTATCAGCTTTCTGGTTTTCCAAGACTTTATTATCATTTCAGCATTCTAAGACTTCTCTAGTCCACATCTCAAAGACTTCCCCAACTCCTCAAGAAAACTCATTCCAAAGGCTTCTATTACCTTGTCAGGTTCAGTCACAGCAATGTTCTTCTTAGATACCAATATTGTATATTATTCAGTTTTCCTGTTCAGACACAATGCCTGATGCTCACGATTTAAAGGAGGAGAAGTTTAATTTGGTCCATAATTTCAGTGATTCAGTCCATGGTTGATAGGTCCAAGTCAGAAACATTATGGTGGAAGGGCACGGTAGAGCATGGATGCTCAGATCATGGTGGCTGGGAAGTAGAAAAGGGGAGTAATGCCCTAGAGGAAGGCATGAGGAACAAGATATAGTACCCAAGATCACCAAGAGACATGGATTTCTCCACCAATCCAAAGCAAATAAAATTAACACAGGCAAACTTAACTACTATACTACATTGTACCATATTAATAACTTTAGAGCCCACTAAATCTCATACCAATGCAACATCTTCTTGCTAGTGGATTTCCATTTGTTTTTGACAAAATATACATTTACCTGTCATATTGGTTACTTTTCTCATTGCTGAGAAAAAATACCAACACTCAAATTTATAGAGGGAAAGGTTTATTTAGCTGATAGTTTGTGGAGGTTTCAGTCTATGATCATCTGACTCTAAGGCAGAGTGGTGTGGCAGAGGGAAACAGTTCATGGTGGCTAAAGACAGCAAAAGTAACAAGAGAAAAAGGAAAGAGCAAGCCTCTTTTCCTTCGCTTATATTGTATGCAGATTACCCAACCCGGGGTGGGTGTAGCACTCACAACCCCAGTCCCAGCACTAGGCAATCACAAACTCTAGACTCAGCCACCTCTGAAAAGCCTGCCCCTTTAACTACATGAAGCTTTGGGAGGACGTCCAAACACAAACCCTAACACCTGTTCAAGGAAAAAGGTCCAAAATAGATAACTATCAAATATTCCACTTTTGAAAACAAGTGACATTCTGATGAGAGAAGGGTATGATAACCAGACTTATGGTGATTAAGTCTCTTTGAAAATACAACCTGGGACTTCCAGAAAGATGGTGGAACAGTAAGCAGTAGAGTAAACAGTCTTTCTGAGAGAAACAGTTCAGATGCTGAAAAACAACATCAAGAAGAGGACAAGAAGGAAGGAAGTGGGTCCCCTCGACCCAGGGAGAATCTAAAATATGAACTGAAGCCACAGAAAGAATAAAAGGAAGAATTTAAATGAAGAAGAAGGTGGTGGCTGGCGGCGCCTTAGCCTGGAGCTGGAGTCACCCTGCCAGAAGAGCTGCTGAGCCTGGGGAAGTTTGGTCACGTTCGTGATTGACCCCAGAGGTCGCAGAGGAGAGGTGCAGTGGTAGAAGAGAGTGGCAGACATGGAGATCTGCATTGGCTGGTGGTGAGTAGAGGGGACTCCACCCCCCCCACAGGAGAGCAATTGGCCAGGAACCATTTTGGAGTTCAGCAGGATAATCCCGGGGCCAGTACTGCTGCCAGCTTCTTCCAGCAGTTCCACATTGTGTGTGGACCTGCAGAAGTTGCTTGGACCGAGTTCTGCTCCCCTGTGCATTCCAGACAACATGGCATAGGTTCCTAACCAGCTTAGATCTGCAGACCCTCGCCACTTCCTCTCCTGTGCAAGCTGCAGTACCCAGCTCAGTGCAGAGGCACAGGAGCCCACCATCAGATATCCATAGCCAGCACTGGCTAGAAAAAGCAAACAGCCTTCCAGCAGCCCCAGGTTGTGGGCGGACCCACGAAAGTTGTTTAGACTGAGTTCCACTCCCATGAGCATTCCAGATAACATTGTTTAGGTTCCTAACCAGCTTAGATCCACAGGCCCTGGCCAGCTCCACTCCTGTGCAAACTCTGGGGGACCTTGTGGGCTGGTGCCTAGCTCAGTGCAGAGGCACAGGTGCCCACTGTCAGATGTCTGTAGCCAGCACTGGCCAGAAAAGTCAAATAGTCTCACTTCAGAGAAGTTGTGGCCAATGCCAGAGGTACCTGGGACCACACTACCCACGTGTGTGGAAGAAGTCAGGAATATGCCAAGAAGAAGAGGGAGAGGGCAATCTCTGGTGTCCAACCAAAGCAGCACATGTCCACAAGAGGTAAACACAGAGGAGATTGAGAGTCACACACCTAAAATGTCAAAAGTGATGTCAACTGAAGTAAAGAAACAACTTCATGAAGCTATAAGAGAAATTAGAACAGATATTTTATCCCAGGTAAAAGAAGAAATGAAAAACAAAATAAAAGAATTACTAAGCATCTCTAAAGAGGACACAGATTAAAAAAATAGAGAAGCACAGGAAAATGAAGGAAACCATGAATGAACAATATAAGAGAGATTTAGAATGCATGAAACAGATTCAAAGAGATATTGAAGAAATTAAAAACTCCATTGAAAGCTGGCAAAACCACTTGAAAGAAACTGAAGACAGACTTTCAAACCTTGAAGACAGATTTGCAGCTTGTGATCACTAAATATCTCTTAAAAATACCAAAGAATCCGGAAGTAACAGTTCAACAGCTACAAGAAAATTCAAAGAAACATAGCTTAATTAAAAATGTGAGTGAAAAAGCAGGGGTCAAGACAAATGACATCAGGATCCTATTTACAGAAATAATTTCTGAGAACTTCCCAAGCATGGAAAAAAAAAGTGACATCCAAATAAGTGAGGAATATAGAACTCCAGCTAGCAATAACCAAAACAAATCTACACCCAGCCATGTAATAATCAATATCCCAGAAGTTAAACTCAAGAACAGAATATTAAAAGCTGTTAGAGAAAAGAAACAGATCACCTATAAAGGAAAACCCGTCAGAATCACAACAGACTTCTCAACACAAACCATCAAGTCAAAAAGAGGCTGGAGTGAAGTAATGCAAGTCCTGAAAGACAACAACTTCCAACCCAGACTGATGTACCCTGCAAAACGTTCTTTCATATTAATGGAGAAACAAGATACTTTACATGACAAAGAACAACTCAAGGAATTCATGACCACCAAACCAGTCCTATAAAGAATACTAAAGGACATTCTAGAGAGAGATAAAAAAGACCATGATCTCTGGAACAATGGCAGAGAGGGACCATCGAGTGGGGCTAGTTGATTGAATGGAGAGGAAAACTAGGGAGCCAATGGCAGGATAATAGCGTGACAGAGACCACGCAGTGCAAGAGGGCCTCAAGACACCAATAGAAAGAAACACAGCAGAGTTGATCAGGAGACAGGATCCATCAATATTCTCTATACAAGAAACACATTTAACTAGAAAGAAAATTCATAGAGTGAAATTCAAAGGAGAGAGAACAATGCCCTGTGTGACAGGGAGCCAGAAAAAAAAAAGTAGGGATAGCCTGCCCATCAACTGCAGAATGGATAAGAAAGACATGGCATTTTATGTGGTGCAAACCTACTCAGCTATAAAGGAAGATAACCTCAAGGCTCTTGTAGGTGGATAGAGGCAACTTGAGATCATGCTCATGGGTGAAATGGTTCAGAGTCTCATGGGTGAATCTCGTGTTGTCTCCCTAGCATAACAAACTAAAGGAGTTAGTGCGATTGAAAATGCACAATACATATTGGAAAAGTCAAAGGGAAGGAATTATCTAAAAAGAGAAGGAAGTGACCACTGTCAATCTAGTATCATGATTTGATACTCATATTGTCTTCATTGTTCTGATTAGTTTTGTTTTATTCTGTCTTGTCTGATTTTATTATACTTGATGGCATGGAGAGCTACTTTAAAGATAACGAAATACATAATTGCAGTCATCAAGGAAGTTCAATTATCTTGTTTAGAAACTCTGTATTGCTTTCATTGTTTGTTTTGATTGATTTTACTCTATTCTGTGTGGTTTGATTATAATATGTCTGAAGGTGTAGGCAACTATTTTGAACATAAGAAGCATTATGGTAGCCACTGTTGTTTTACTAGTATGTTGAAGCTCTGTATTGCTTACATTGTTCTGTTTTGTTTTGTTTTGTTTTTTACTGGTTTTCTTTCATTCTATTTTGTTTGATTTTATTTTTCCCAATACATATATATTGCAAATAACAAGAGGCATTATGTAGCCATTATTGACTGCATTTTACCTTGTTTAGAAGTCATGTACCATGTTCATTGTTTTGAAGTGATTTACTCTACTCTGTTTTATTTTGTTTGGTTGTATTCTTTTCAAAATAAAAAAAAAAAGAAAATACAACCTGTCAATCAACAAATCAGCTGATGGAGCAAAATGATCAGGGCCTGTGTAGAAACATTTTCAGCCAAATCCTAAGCACTCTTTTATATACTCATAAAATGTCTTGGACATATTTAAACTGATGCATTGTTGAGCTGCAGTTATTTCTCAGTTTAGAGACATTCAAATACATTTATATATAATTTGCTTTTGCATGAATTGATTAAAAGAAACCCTATGTGAATTTTGTCTCATATTTGCATAATAAAAATATTAATATCTGAATAAAGGTCAACTCTAGATGTGCATTTGCCTACTTGAAATAGTATTTGTATACCAAGCATTTATATCCCTAATAAGATTTCTGACAAAAGAGTGAAAGAAATTTCCCTACTAAATTATTCTTGTAGTCTCTGTGTGGTGGAAATAATCTGAAGTTCATTGTAGAGGTGTTAGGCTGTTACTATTTTAGGAAAAAAGTTAATGGATTGGGGTATATTCTATATTCCATTTTATCTGTAAAATTATATAGCACAAAGCAATGAGGTAATTTTTTTCCTCAATAATTGGTTTTGCAGGGTCATGATGTTAACTGCATAGGTTTAAAGACTAAGGGCATCCTCCTTTCAGGATAAGTAAAATCTATGGAAATGTATTTACTAGCTTTTTCTGAGGTGTTTCTTTTTCATCTTCTTTACTTTTTTTAAAATAACTTTGTTTAAACTAAAAATTGTTTAGATTA
>RJWT010015660.1:0-20287 GCA_004365215.1 Cuniculus paca | reverse complement strand
TCAGCCTCCATAATCATGTGAACTAATTCCCCTGAGAAATCCCCTCTCATACACTTACATTCACAGCTGTACCGACTGCCGTATGCTATTGGTTCTGTGTCTCTGGTGAACCCTGACAAATATGTGGTCCCTGCTGCTCCCCACTTCAAAATTGGTACATGTACATCCCATGCTAGTATTGATTGGCACATATTTTTGCTGTTTTGCTTCACAGCAGCTCAGACACAAAGTTTAACCTTTCATCAGTTTCTATAAAAATCCTCTCATGTGGAACAGTATGTGGGGATGAATACAATTTGCTGAAGACCATTAAGGTCATGAGAAAGGAGTCACATCATGAAATCTTTTCCTTTATGACCTCGTGCCAAGATGACTCCTAAATTTTCTCACAATTAAGCTTCAGTCTATTGCTTTGTTCAGAATCTACCTTCAAACTTACCCAACCAAACTCAGATAAACTCAATTCTTGTGCCCTATACTTAAAGATCAGATTGTTTGGAGTACAAAAAACGCTTCAAAATCTGCATTTTTAACACGTGCTCAGCGAACAATGTAGGCAGTTCCATGGATTCACTATCCTAAGAAGGTAATTGAAAGATGACATTTTGTTTATTAGTTTATATTCGGTGGTTCTATGCTGCAGGCTTGGTGAAAAGAGGCTCTTGGAATCACATGACTGAATTTCCCACGGTGTCCTTGGGTACCCAGAAAGTGTGATTCACCATAATAAAGTGAATCTGTGTGTGATTTGCACATGCACAGCACAGCCAGAATTCAGTGTTGATAGGGAGAAGAAGGAGGGAGAGAGAGGGAAATAACCAATCCATGTCTTGTTTAACAGGATGCTGAGTCTTATGTTCTATTTTGAACCCTTGTGTCTTGTGCAATGTTCAATTCTCTTCTTGTCAGGCTTTTCTCCCATTCAGCTGAGCCTAGAAATCCAGATCTGCACGTTATAAATCGAAGAGTCCAGACGTTTAGTGGAAATCTGTCTACTCATCACTGATTGGCTCTCTGTTTAATTCACAAGGACAGCAAGCCCTGGAACACTTGTGGCCACAGAGGTAATTTGGAACAGGTTAAAGCAGAGCTAGCCTTGGGGTTGAATCAGTTGTCATGGTGATCTGTGGCCCATTGAAATACCTGCAATTGGCCATACTGTAGAGGAAAAAAGAAAACCAAAAACAAAACTTCAAAGGTTTAAAGTGAAACTTTTCAACATTCTGCATTGTTGTTATTAGTTAACTCAGTAAGGCATATAAAAGTAGGTTTTGCGGGTTAAACACAGAGGACATTAAATCTAGGTGTACCTCTTAAAAGTCTGTGACTCTGGGCAAAGTAATCTACCTGTGCTTCAAGTGTGTGTGTGTGTGTGTGTGTGTGTGCTTATGAGTGTACATGTATGTATAAACATATACGCAGGAAACAAAATGATAGCCTTTTCTTCTGTTTCAAAACATATTTGAGTATACAGTAAAATGATTGAATGATTATCATAATATTGATTATTTTATACACATAGTATTTATAGTTTTCAAAGTATTTTCTAGTCCATTATTTCACAGATCCTATATTAATTCTCTAAGCTATGTGAGCTAGAAGTTTCCTCCACTTGATGGAAGAATAGAAGAAGATCTCAGTGGTTTTCCCAAGTTCTTCCTTCAAGGTAGTGATAAGGGTGATTGAATCCATTTCTAACCAGTGAGAATTGCTCACTTTCAGATACAAGAGTTTTTTTTGTTGTTGTTGTTTAAATTAAAACTATTACAGGCCTCCTTCACTAAGGCAGTGCAGTGACAGTTGCCTTTTAAGGTTGCTTTCCATTCCTGTAGATTAAGCAGGAACACATAGCAACTGCTTGATCCCTACCACTGCTACTTCTCAGCAGGCCTTTCTTCCTGGGGCTAGAAAGTTCCCTTAGGGCCCTAAACCTTCCTCTCAGATTCAGCCATGGGAACCTTAACTGAAAGGGTCAAGGCCTTTCCTTATCAGTTAAGTTTAGCTACTGTGAAACAAACTCCTCTCAAACTTGCTTCTACCAAGTTGAGTCACTGGATGAAGATGCAGTAATGGGGTCTGGCTCAGCCATCTCCTCCCTTTCCTGCTTGGGCTTCTATTTTGCTGCTGAGGGCTTTCTCACAGGAGAGCAACATGTGACTAATTTGGCAGTTCCAGGTTCCAAAAGCGTTCCGGGGCACACTGTAGAATGTGTTCCTAGGACCTGAGCCCCAAATCTAGCACATCTTCACTTTCTATTGGACAAAGTAACCTCACACCATTTTCCCAGACTCAAGACTAGAGGAGCTTAGATCATAGTTTCAGGTGTGTCCAAAGTTTGTCATTAAGTTTTCTATACTACATTTCTCAGATCTCACACTTAGGGAGTTACAGTCCATGATTTTCTGGTGTGTATTCACCACCAATAAGATATCTTTGAAGAAGATTTATCCTGGAATCATACAGTAATTCCTGACTTTCTAATCTTGAGTTCTTTGCCTCTTGGCGAAGGAAGCTTAATTGCATATTAAGAAGTGCCTGACAGTTACATAGTCAGATCTCATGTCCTGAAATGTAAAGGGTCTTTCCACTTCATGGGTTTAGAGTTGGCAGTGGCAGATGCCTTTATTGTGTTGTCACTACTTTACTTTCTTTGGGAAACTAAATGGTGTGACTTTTCTGTCCAGCTAATTTTAGTTCTCACTAAACCCTGCAGCTGGATATAAGTACCATGAATATTGGACAGGAAGAAACAGCAGCTGTGTGAACGAATAAGTAGCAATGAAGGGAGGCACATCTCTTTCTCTTCCAACAAGGGCAGTAGTAATTAACAGCAGTAGGCTCAAGCCTACTGTCTCTGTCAGCAAGGACAGCACCCTGTCCTCAGGGAGCTTAGACTGTCCTGGTCTCTTAGTGTTAAAATGCAATAATTCAGGAGCTAGGTCCTCCTGACTATGGACACCGAAGACATGATGGCTGGCTTTGTTTTCTCCTCCTCTGGTAAGACTTGAAATGCTGGTTCACTGTGATAATAAAGCAATTGTTAATTCTTACATGGTAACCCCTCAGGCAACTCTCTTTAAAACACTAATTTCTGAGAGAGCTCAATCAGACATCAAATCATCCTTTTCATAAAAATTCAATGAAACATCAACCCAAAGGCAGGACAGATGTTGGTCTCATGAAATGATCAGTGCAACACTTGCTAAAGGTTCATTTGTAGGGGTATCGTTTTATGTAATTGACTTGTTAGTGGACTCAGAATGTCTAGCTAATGAGTTTACTGAGTTGTTTCTAGGGCTAGGTGGGACCGTCGAACCTGCATTTTAAACAAGAGCCTAAAGAGTTTTCTTCACACTACTGTTTGAGACACAAGCTAGTACACACACATACACACACACACACACACACACACACCCATATTTTGGTCTAGTAAAAGGAGTACTGTACTAGTACTTTTTCCAAAAACCACAGGTAGCCAATAAAAAGTGCAGTGGGATGGTGTGTTACATTTTAATTGTCAAACTTGAGAAAAAAATCATTTACAGATCAATACATGCAGTTTTCAGGAGAAAGGAGGTATAAATTTTGATGAAACTCATCATTCCAAGACAGTATCATTACTACTAGTGGGAAATGATATTGATAAGTATATGAACCATCCTAGGTTTTTTTTTTCTTATTATTATTTGTTTACTTATTTTTGCACCAGAGATTGAATTTAGAAGTGCTCAACTACTGAGCTACATCCCCAGCTCTTTTTATTTTTTATTTTGAAACATGGTCTTACTAAGTTACCTACGCTGCCCTCAGACTTACAGTCTTTCTCACCTGGACTTTTTCTTTAAAATAAATGTTCTACCTGTTTTTCTAGGAAAAATATAGATCTACATTCATAAAAGTAACTTCAATGCGTTTTCAATGTTGACTGAAGGAAATCAAGAATTTCTATTTCCCTCCATCCTTATGAAAATTGTGAAACACATAGAAAAGCTGAAAGAATTGTACAGTGGACACGTATTCACCTATCATTTAATTGTGACAGGCAACATTTTGATAGATTGCAATTATTAGAACACTGTAAGTTTTTTTTTTTCTTCTTAACACAGAACATTAAACCTTCCACATAAAAGCTTGGCAATTTAAGCCGGGCGTGGTGGCTCACGCCTGTAATCCCAGCACTCGGGAGGCTGAGACAGGCGGATTGTTGTGAGCTCGAGACCAGCCTGGGCTACAAAGTGAGCTCAAGGCCAGCCTGAACGGCATAGTGAGACCCTGCCTCAAAAACACAGGGCCGGGGATCTAGCTCAGCGGCCTAAGCGCCTGCCTGGCAAGTGCAAGGTCGTGAGTTTAATCCCCTGTGCCACAAAAAAAAAAAAAAAGCTTGGCAATTTAAACATACATGTGTCCCTATAATCAATATCATATAACACATAATAATCAATCCACACCATAATTTTAAACTGCCTATGGTTTGTTTCCTGTAAAATGTAGAGCTGAACTGAATAATATTTGAGTGAATTCAACTATTTCTACTGTTTCTTCCAGAAATCTGAGTCTTGAAGTAAGATTGAAGCCTTTGCACTCCAGAAGTGTATTCTGAACTCCATACTCCGAACTGCCACATGTTAATACTTTGTTAAAGAAAAAATAATTACCCTTGAGATGGTGTATTTTCAGTGTTTAGTGTCAGAAAACTTTTTTCTCTTCTGAAGAATTTGTAAGCTTATCATATCAGAGAACACAACCTGCACAAGCTTTGATGTGGACCCTTTTTTCTGTTTTGTTTTGAAAGTCCAGTCATTAATATATTGCTTGAATTATTACACTCTTGTTTTGATTACTGATGGCATTTTCAACTTTACCCTCTATATATAGTCAAATTATGTAAGATAAATAAGAAATAGACAAATGTGTTGATAGAGTATTCCTTTGCTCCCTTTTTTATTTCTACTTTATGACTTTATTTGGCATTCTATACCTTTCATAATTCCTGGCATTGTTCTAACTTTGTAAGAATGCACTCAAAGCACTCCTAATATTCAAACTAGTCATAGCCATAACATGCTAATAAAAATTCAGGCGATGGGCCAGGGATTTAGCTCAGTGGTTCAAGAGCTTGCCTGGTAAGCGCAAGGTTGAGAGTTTGATCCCTGGTACCAAAAAACAAAACAAACAAGCAAAGCAAACAAACAAACAAAAAATCCATGTGGTGTTGAAAATACAACAGGAAAATCTTTCGCTGGTATCTATTAAAATGGATACATCACTGGCTTTTCATTAATGAGGTGGCTGCAAAACTGGTGCATTCTGAGTGAATAAACCTGGTGGCATCAGGTCAGTGTCTGTCTCTTCAAGAGAAGAAGAGAGCTCATGGCACTCACAATTTCTCTGTGGATTAATGCTTGCTAATGTAACTGAGAGCGACCACCTCACACTTTGACTTCATGTTTGTGAACATTCAGCCTTCTTTGGTGAACTGATACTTCGACACTGTAAAGAACTGCTGTGTCTCCTAAAAGTTATCAAAACATGACTGGTCATGGTGCACTGGACTCTTGAGCAGAGCTACCAGAGTCCCAGGAAGCTCCACAGTGAGGTCCACACGGACCTGAAGATCCTGTAACTGGTACCAAGAAACCAGTGGTACCAAGAAGGTTGCACCCCAAATAAGGTCTTTGCATTAAAGGAGGCTCTCAAAATATTTCCATAAGGAGTATAGCCTGCCTCAGAATATGTATAATCTCCCTTTCCCCTTTTCCATTTCTGAAACCAATGCAAGACATGAAAATGCTTTTATTCAAGCTAAGGAAAAGAAACCCCACTGGAGAATATATAGTTGTATCTCAGTCTATTTCAAAACAATCAAAGAAGTCTCTGTTACTGCAGCACTATCAGCTCCCAGTGGAGTCAAAGTGTAAGACAAGAACAATTTCATGGAGTGTTTATACCTTAGCTGGGAATACTATGATGCTATTCTTAGCATATTAATAGGAAAAATCTCAGATCCTCAAATGTAAAAAAAGAAAAAAAAAGATTTTGAGATATGATTATTCTTATAGAAAGTGTTACCTTTAGAAAAGCACTGTTGGCTTGTAAAATTAGTGAATTAAATACTGTTTAGGAGATAATTGACTGTGATTAAGCTACCTAGAAGTTTAGCTTTGAGGCATATGTTTTGAGTCCAGGGATGATAAAGCAGAAAGCACTGACAGATTTCCTATTTTGAGTTCTTATTTAGGGACGTAATTCTTTTTAGCACAAATTATAGTTTTATAGGACATATATTTATTATTCCTAAAGTATAAAAAATAGCAACTCAGACAAGTGAAATAACAAAGTCTGAGCAGTTAGGAAGTGGTAGAAACAAGATTCTAGCTGAAACCTCCCTCTAAAGTTAGTTTTTCTGGTCCAATAAGGGCTGTAAGTAGGACTAACTCAGCCCTAAAAAGTAATTAAATACATATGTAATTGGTTTGCCTAGATCAACAAATACAAAGGCAAAGTAAAATAAAGTAGTATCGTAAACGTGATGTGAGCACGGCATGCTGACTGAAGGAGAGACGATGTCACCTTGGTCATTCAATTCACCTACTCCAGTGCTGGAAAAAGTGACTACACCATACTGAGCTGTCCTTGGTAGATGGAGAAGCCCTATTTGCTTATGTGGGTTCTTAGAGAATAAGAAGTTTTTAATTTATCTTAGGACCAGTGGAATTTAAGGGTCTGGAAATTAACCAATCAATGAATTTAATTTTATTAAGTGTGAAAATAAAAAAAGGTGAATTTAGAATGATTTTTTTTTAATAAAAAGACTTGCTTTGGCCACAGTGCAATGAAGAGACAGAGTGAATAGAGGTGGTAGCAGAGAAATCGGGGAGATGGTTGTTATCATTGGCCAAGTATAAAGTGTTGGTGGGGTAGGTTATTATCGAGGGGAAGCAAATGGAAGTAAATGTGAATTTGTGACGCGTATGGTAGACACAGAAACTAGGAGGCATAGATTATGGAGGTGAAGGAATTATGAATTTCCTTTGCTCAGAAAAGAAGAAACTTAATTCATAAATTTCCTATGCATCTATAGTGCATTTAATATTGAATTATGATTTCTCTCCACCTTTAAAAAGCTTCGTTCATTGTAGAGTCTCAAACGTGTTTGTACGATGAATGATTCTTTGCCCATCTTGTCTTTCAACGAGCCTGTAACCCACTGACAATAGAAAAAAGCAATACTTTATGCTTCTCGGAAGTCACAGTGACTAGAAATATGACACAATGAAAAGAAGTGTGATTTGGGATTGCTGAAGACATGAATATGGAGTAAGCACCTGTGTTTATCTTTTGTTTGACTTTGAAGGAATTAATCTTGATAAATTTGTACCTTTTCTTCTGTAAATTGTATTAATAATGTCTATTTTCACATGGTTTCCCTGAGGATTAAATAAGAAAAGTTTAGCCAAAGCATAACAGTTCTTGGAATACATTGTAATTCTCAGTAGATATTAGCTTTCCCTCCCTTATGTATGGTTTTATAGATTAGACTCAATAAATATTTGTTTAGTAAAAGAATGACATTATCTTTGGTGTATCATTAACATTGGTACCCTGTGGGATTTGCATTTTGGATCAAAAGGGCACCCTGTCAACCTTTTCCTTTTTGTTATTAATAGCTGTGTAGTGTCACAGATCACAAAACTGCACAAAATGCTTGTAGCTATTATCAATAAGGACTGATGAATAAAGGCCTACATAATATAATTGAGTCAGATTAATTTTAATAACTAAAATATGAACGTTAGCATTCGTGGAAATGTCATAAAATTGTCTGCATCACAAGTTAAATTATTCTTTCTGTTCATAAATTTTAAATCAGGTGACTCTGAATTTCTTTAAAAATGATCCTTCTATCTTCCCTTTATTCTTTTAATAGATATTAGGCAAATTTTACTTAAAGTTGTACTAGAAAAAAGGTAAAAGGTAGCTGAGAAGAACTATCTCAGCTCGTTGGTTGATGAACTATTTATATTAGTAATACTTAAATCCTAAGTGAGAAGTCCGAAGAACTCAAAAATCTATCTTACTCAAATATTGTCTTTAACACTGTATTTCTGAACTTACCTGCCCCTTGAAATACTAATATATAGTAAGCTTTGCTACTAGGTATTATGCCATAATATATACAGACTATTTAAACTCCTCCAGTTCCTGGGTAAAAATTTGAGAACTGCTTAATAGTAAATGAACTGACTTTCTAAGGGTTTTTTTTTTAGCTTCCATAGAAGTACTTTTGCTATAACTTCTTATCAAAAGCATTTAACTCTTCTAATAAAATTTGTATCTGTAGAAATTTGTAGGTTCTTCTTTACAACTGGGATAAGGGAAACAAAAGAAGGTTCAAATATGTGACTGGACATGTAAAAAATTGAAAGAAAACATTCAATGTTATAAAAATGTCAGCTGGTTTTCCAACTTATCTATAAATTCTACATTGCTTAAAATCTCAATCATTATTTTCATATTACTTTCCATTGAATAGTCAAAGCAGTATAGACTATGTAGCTAGAAAAAAATAGTGAAAACACAACACACACAAATGCACACACCTACACACACAACAAAACAAAAATATAAGAAAGCAGAGTCTTAATATTTAAAGTGTTAAAGTGTATTCTAAAACTTCAACAGTAATAAATCCTGTGAATTGTACCAGAATAGATTAGCAGATCACTGGAGGAAGACAAAAGTTCCGAAACAGTCGGAAGCACATTTTAGAGATTTAGACATAATAAATAATAAACTCCACATTAGCAGTATAATACATATTGGAATAAATGGCTAATTATTTGTATAAGATAAAATTAGATTTCTATTTTAAACTTTATAGCAAAATAAACTTCTGACAAATTAAAAAAACCCAAGCACTAGAAGAAAGTGGAGCTGAATGTTTTGCACATGTAGCTGCAGAAAAGACTCCCAAAACTGACAACAAAAGCAGAAACTATAATGGGATAGATTTTTCTATTTAACTACTTAAATTGTTCTACTAATTAGTAACCTTTGTAGGACATCATGCAGCTTCTGTTCTCCATCCCTACTCTTTTATTCTATTGACTTATATGACGTTTCCCTTTCCAGATATATACATACTAATTAGCTTCACCCAATGACCAAAAATTTAAATATTAGACCATTTCTATCTATTAAATTGGCAAAGAAAGTGACAATATTATTTTAACAAGGCTGTAGGGAAGTCAGCATGTAGCACATTTAAAATAGGCATATATACTGATACCTTTAAACAACAGCAAAAAGAGAGGGCTTTCCTTGGGGCTAATGCTCTGGCCTAGTCTGTTGTCCCTCCCTGGAGTAGCTGACCTTCTCCTGGATTGATTACCTTATGTCAGTGGAGAGAAGTCTCAAATAAATCAGACCTACAATCTTAAATATTATATTGTTTCTCTTATGTGAGAAAATGAAAATAAATAAATTAAAGGTCAACAGGAAACAGAGAGTTAGGTCTTTTGCAAAAAGGAAGCAGACTAAGAGATGAAGGGAGAAGGGAAGGGAAAGGGCACGAAATAGAAGTGAGATGTGTTTTGTATGTGTGCCAACACCCTATGAGGAATATAATCACTATTTACTGCAAACATGTACAAATAAAACTTTAAAAAATTTTCTAATCCCAATTTTATTCTTCTAAAAACGTGTTTTAAGTAAGGGCAAAAATTAGCAGGTGTGAAAATACTTATCACATCATTGCTTATAATAGCAAAAGAGGACAGGCTGAATATTCCTGACACAAGAATATGAAATCCAAGGTTCCAAAATCTGAAATCTTATGAGCATTAACATGAGGTCATTAGTGGAAAGTTACATATCTGACCACATGTGAAAGGTTACAGTCAAATAGCAGGTGCAGTAAAAATACTGTATGAGATTACCTCCAGGATATTGTATAAGGTGTGTATGAACCACAAGCAGATTTTGAGCTTAGATGTAGCCCCCATCCTCAAGATATCTCATTTTACCTTTCTAAATGCACGCACACACTCACACACACATACACACACAAAACTGGAAAAAATTTCAATATCAGAAACACTTCTGGTCCTAAGTATTTCAGATAAGAAATGTAACCTGTACTAATATATTAAAAATAGCTTATAAATTAATTCTTTTACTAATCTAAAGGTTACTATAGTAAGAAACTAAATTCAGTGGCTAGTAAGAAAAACTGGCATTTAGTCCTTACCAAGTATATGCAAGTCTCTGTATGCATAGATTGAAATAGACGTAATATGCCCATTTTGTGCAAAAGAAAAAGTACTGTCAAAACTGTGAATAATATGTTACCATTTTTCTAACTAGGCAAGCATTCAAGAACATATATTCTTAGATAAATACTGAAAGACTATACACCAGGTAAGGTAAGGTACCATTAGCCATAATATTCCTAGGACTTTCTGTTGTTCCCCAGGAATTAGTAGCAACAATTTTATTCTAGAATAATCCATCTGGTCCACAAATCATACAGACATCTTAGTTATATGTTGTCATTTCCGTAGTTTTTATCTACATTTAATGAAGTCTTCAGGAAATAGCTATAACATAGGCATGGGAGAAGCAATAAGAAGAATCAAAAAGTAGGCTTTTAAAAGTATAGGCTGTACAATAGACAGGCGATGATAAGATATATTATAAATAAAAATGTTAAAAATCTTATGAAAAACATCTTACTTTTGCTGTGTTCTATCCACTATTATTTATTAGTTTTTTCCTTGTAGAGAAAGGCTTGCTCAAGGTGATGAATTACCATTTTTGCTCAGGCTTAACTATCAGACTGTATGTTGAAATAACTGTAGTCCCTTTCTAGTAAGAAAGTGGCTTTTGTTGTGGTGGTAGTGGTTTAAAGGAAACTGTTTCAGTGAGGGGAGGTAAAGAAATGACTGGCTCTTCTTAACAGAAAGTGGGATGATAAAATGTCTAAAAGTTGAAGAGGATTTGCAAAGAGCAATTAACGGAGTCCTCAATGAGGAGCGCTCCAAGCAGAGAGTGGCGGAATCTCACCGTGCTGGTGGGAACATGTGCTTTTCTCCGAATACCTGGATTTGTTATGAAAAAAAAAAGAGATTTGTAGAGTATTGGAGCAAAAATTGCTTACTGGGCTGGTGGGAAGAGTGCAGGAGTGAATCTCCAAGGGCAATTGTAAAGCAGAAGAGGCAGTGGAAGAGGGCTGGGCGGACGGAGGGCTGTCCTTATGGCTTTAAATGGAAGTGTGAATCTGAATAACTCGGGAGATTTCTTACCTTAAGAAAAGAGCCATACTGATGTTCAACCAAGTCCTTAGACATACCAGAGTTGTATTTAGCAAGAACTGCTATTGTTGAATTTTAAATGATAAAGTATACTAGCAGAATCTCACACAGGAGCCCCAAATGTCAACTGGTAATTTCTAAGTAAGATTAACTAAATTAATTCCCTCCATGGTATGACTTATGCAAAGGCCAAGGCTGTCCCCATGAAATCTACAAAATCTGGGGAGAATTCTTTTCTCAAGAGCACTTTAAATCTAAGCTTCTGCTTCAGTTCACTCCTAGCACAGATCCACATAGAATTCCTCCCATTTGTAACACACATCCACACAAAACCACAGTGCAGAGCCACCACTCACAGGCATTTCTAGGAATAGGCTACTTTATGGAAAATTTTGGAATAAGGGCAGGCATTTACAATTCATTGTTAGAATCTTGGAACTGATTTTCAATTTCTACAAATTCTGGCACTACTTATTGCCATTTTTTCTCTCTCTGTCTCTCTGTCTGTCTCGGTCACTGTCTCTCTCTCTTTCTCTCTCCTTCCCTCACTCCCTCTTTTTCCTTTCCCTCTCTCCTTATTCTTACTCTCATCTGTTCTTCTCAGACTTAAAAACTAATACTTCCTGTATTCTTTTTTTTTTTTTTTTTTGGCGGCACTGGGGATTGAACTCACAACCTCGCACTTGCCAGGCAGATGCTTAGGCCGCTGAGCTAGATCCCCGGCCCTACTTTCTGTATTCTTATATACAACAGGTTATTTCTGTTTAGTTCCTTCCAACAGATTTAAAATTTGGATCCTTTTGTGAATTTAAACCGACCCGGTCTAATTAAATTCTTAGACAATGTGTCTTATTTCTCCATTACCCATCTGGGTGAGGTGGTGGTTTTATTTTACAGTTTTGAATTGTATTCCTCAAATTTGTTACCAATTCACAGATATTTTACATTTCTTATAGTGGGCAGTTAAATAATTCATACTCTATTTTATTAAATAGCCTATTATAATGAAGTTACTGAAGAGAGAACATTTTCACTTTATCTCTAGTAGTATTCAAGTTGGGAGTAAGACTAAGCATTCTGATTACATTTAAAAATTCAAAGCAATATTGTTCATCCAGTAGTATGGAGTTACCTTTGAGCATTGAAGAAATTTTGGGGTCAGTAACTATGTTGAATTCCAGAAACCTGACCTGATCTCTCACAAATTCATGCTTAACTTTTTGCTTAATTTTTGTTGCATTTATACATAGCAAAATGTTTAAACAAAAATCAAATCCAAAAACATATTCTCATGGAAATAAAAGTAAAATCAATCCTATAGAAGGTTGGAAATGTCATGTTAAGTTATCTTTTGTTTCTTTTGAAGACTTTGCTACATTTACTTGCTAGAATCATACTTACACTTGAGGACAATGAATGAATACAAATGTGCGTCCTCAAACCTATCAGACAAAAGTTAGAGACAGAGATAAATTGAGCCACACCATTAATGATTAGTTCTTTGATCCTCTATCTTCCCTGCCATAGACAGAGGAAGTCTTTCTCTGTCTTGCATAGGAAGTTATCCTAGTTATCAGTGTTCCGATGTAACACAGCCTTTAATCCCGGCAGCACTGTGAAACATTTTTCTGTTTGTACTTTTTACAATGTGGACACTGATCTTTTCACCTTTTCCATTGGTTCTTCATCTGAGTGCTTCCTTATGACATTAACTGACATAGCTTTAGACAGGAACTTGTTTAGGAATAAAACAGTAGCAAAAGTAATAAACCTGCACCCCTCCCCACTCTTTCCAAGGATTTCAGGGAGCAGGCAGCCTCAGAACAACACAGAGAAACTGGAAGAGAACATTTCCCAAAGGGGTCTTGTGTTCTTAATCAGGATGATGCCAATCCCCATGCCCATCAACACTAGTGGAAATTTGCAATCAACCCTTGACCTCCAAAACTTTGATATGCATTTTTTCCTGCTATCACTATGTGAATACTTGTATTTATTTTGTCATTGTTTTCTTCAGATAAGTTAATCAACTGCATGTGCATTAGTGGCTCACAAACTGGGATGAAGATCACATTTCATTTAATTCTTTTCCCAATCTCAGGAATAGAGGCTAAAATCCTTACAACCAATTCTTTAACTTTGCTCAATAGTTCAGTTTTTCAGACTTTAATAATTGTTTGCTGCTGGTTTTGTTTCCCCCTCACTCTTGTTACAAATGGAGATGCTGAATAGTGTTTTGTTAAACCGCTAACAGTAGAAGCACGCACTTGAGCTAATGCTACACCGCTATAGCTATTTAATATCATGCCAGCTCATCTTGCAAGCTTTCTGGTTTTGCTAACTCACTCACACCTTGCAGGCCATCCATTTCCATCTGCTGTGAATAGAGAATAGCCTGATTTCGGCCTGTGGCACATTTTTCTTTCTTTTATCTGTTTGTCAGTCATTTAGTCAGTTCACTCACTTGGGCCATGATGGAGCACCATGGGTCTTACAGTCATGCTCTCGGTTCACTCGCAGTTGCAGACTGAGTTTCTCAGAAGCAGACGTTGACATGCGGATCAGTGAACAGGGTGCTGATTAAGGACTGTTCGGATCTAATAGCGGGAGGGGAATGAGCAGATTGGCCTAGGCAGCTGAGGTGCTTCTTAATGAAAGACACAGCTGCACCCACAGGTGGTCAGGGGAGCAGGAAGCTTGTTCAGAGTTGTTCCAAGTTGAATGCGAAGGCTAGGATTTTTACACTTGACTTGATCAGTTACTAGATATGAGTTTTCCATAGAATAAAGCTGATCTTGGATGAGGTGGTTTCTTAGACTGAGGCAATCCCTGAAGTTAGATGGTGCCTGGGGGTCATCTGCCCACAGCACTCTCAACAACTGGGAGAAAATGTCCTCATTCTTGAAGTTCCATGTTGTACATCACAGCTTGTGCCACACCTGACAGGTGACTCTGATTGCCATCCATGTTTCTCTAGATCAGTGGCTCACTAGCTTGTCAGAAAGAGTGCATTTTTCTCCAAACAATATTAGACAGATAGATGATTGACAGATAGAAAGATAGACAAACAGACAGAGAGAGAGATAGAATCACTTTCTTTCTCTAACTGCCTAAGAAATGACTCTTAAAATATCTTCACCCGTACTCAGACACACAAAGTTTCTGAATACATGTTTGAAAATGTATTACATGGATAACTATAAAACTTGGTGGATCAACAGAATCAGCTGAAAAGCAAAGTAAAGCCAAACTTATTCACATTGGTTCTTGGGAGTCATTAATCATTGGTTCTCTAGGTCACTAAAAGAACCTAGTTCTATAGACCTGAGATTTAGCATCAGGATATAAATATGTACCTGCATATCCATTTACATGCAGGTACACACATGCTCAAGAGTATACACATATCTCTGTGCTCTTCATGTGATTCCTCTATATTTTTAATCTTGGATAATAGCTTTTTCTTTCTCTTTTATTATTTCTTTCTTCTTCTTCTTCTTATTCTTCTTCTTCTTCTTCTTCTTCTTCTTCTTCTTCTTCCTCTTCTTCTGTCTTTTTAAAACAAGGTTTCACTATGCAGTTGAGGCTGGCTTTGGGCTCACTTTGTAGCCCAGGATGGTCTCAAACTCACAATGTTCCTCCTGCCTCAGCCTCCAGAGTTCTGGGATTACAGGCATGCGCCACCACGCCAGGCTCTTTTAGTTAGTTGGCTAATTTTTTCCAGTTCTGAGGATTGAAACTTGTGTCTCACACATGCCAGGCAATCTACTTATTACTGAGCTGCACACCAAGCCATACATAATTGCTTTTTAAAAAAGGCAGACATTTTAATGAGAAGAAAAAAATGCACAGATGCGAATCATTATTTATTATCTGAAAAGGAAAAAAAAGTGAAAAATTTCCAAAGCGTAAGATGGGGAAGTGATCGGAGTTGGGAGCTCTGCCATGCAACTGTTTTGTTCTTCATCTTCTGCATCTTTACCAGTACATGTCACTGGAATTTGTGCATTTGAGTTACTGAGATATTCTTCAGGGATATATTGATGTTTTTCTTGATGCAGTCTTCATTGGGTTATATGGCTTGGCAGATTTGTATGGCTTGGCACTGGGGAAGGAAGTTCTCCACTAATTTCAACTACTAGTGTCACATCTACTTTCTTGGTGTGTGCATCTTCAATGCATATACTTGATGATGCCACATTTCTCTTCAAAATGACACTATTAACAGCTCTTGGGGCAACCTATGCATTTATTCAGTAAATATTTATTGATTACCTGCTGTGTGTTAGGCACTTTTCTGAGTGTTCAGGCTACATCAACGTAAAAAACAAACAAACAAACAAAAACCAGCATTGTAGCAGAATGATAACAAGCAATAAAGATAATAAATAAGTACATGTTAGTGGATGTTAGCAGATAAGTGTATAGGAATTAAAAGGAGGGAAGAGCAAGAGAGATCAGCAGTGCTGTTGGGAAGAACAGAAGCAGAAATTTTGATTTTTACTTTTTGGTTTTTGAAACAGGGTCTTGTTACATTGTTCAGGCTGGCCTTGAACTCACTGTGGAGCCTAGGATGCCCTCAAACTCACAGCAATCCTCCTGTCTCAGCCTCCTGAGTGCTGGGATATGAGGCATGTACCACCACACCAGGTTGAAGTGGCAATTTTAAAAGAAGGGCTTTAGGTCTGTCTTATGCTAAGATGAAATCTGAACATCTGTCAAGAGGAGTAGGAAAGATGGTCTTGTGTCACCTGGAGAAATCTGTTTCAGCTAGAGCTGGCTTTCTCAGTGATGACACTATTTTCATTTGGGCTGATGGCATTCTGTTTGAGGGGACGTGGTGAGCTATCCTAGCCTTTACACAATATTCAGCAGCATCCCTGGTCTCTACTCTCTGGAGCCCAATTTATGTCTTCCTCTCCTTGTTACAACCAACAATAACTCCAAACATTGCCATGTATCCCCAGATGGGCCAGGATCACACCACTGAGAGCCACAGGTATAAAATATATACGTCGTTTTGTATTTTTCTATGTGAATCCTGCCTCAGCACTACCCATTGCATGTTCAGCCTCCCTGCCAAATTGAAAAATGCTACCCTTTGCCAAACATGAAGTCCTCTTAGTGGTGAAGATCAGTCTTATTGTATCAGTCTTATTGTTGCCAAGGTCAACTTCTCAAGCTTTGAGTTAGTATTCTCTTAATTGCTATAACTTTATAAACCTTATTACTTGGCAAGGGGAAATTCCTCTTCCTTATTCTTCTTTGAAATCAACCATTCTTGGCTATACCTTTTTCCATATGCATATCAGACCAGCTTGTCACAGTCTATAAAAAGCTGTGATGAGATTATGATAGGAATTCATTACATTTATAGATGAATTTAGAGGGAATTGACATCTTTATGAAATTGGTTCTTCCCATCCATGACCAAAAGTATCTCTCTCCATTTATTGAGGGTTTATTTTTATGTGCTTCAGTACCGATATTATTCATTTTCTCTATAAAACCTCAGTTCTTTTTTGATAGCTTTATTTCTGGCTATGTTCTATGTTGTGTTGCTAATAGGAATAATGGTATCTTTAAAAATAATTACAATGTTTTCTTACAGGTTGTTTCTAGTGTGTAAGAATGTAATTAATTTTTGCATCTTTATGCAATAATCTTTATTATTTCTGGCATTTTCCTATAGAATGTACTCAGTAGTCACAGCATGCAGTTATATAATTTGTAGATTATGAAAAATTTTTCCTTTCCATTTTTTTCCCTCTTTTTGTGAAGTTGGCAGTTACACCCAGGGCCTCACACATGCTAGTGAGGGGCTTTACCACTGAGCTGTATTGTCATCCCTTTTGTTTGGTTCTTATTGGATTTTATTGTCTTTTTGCATTGGTTAGCATTGGTAATGGACATTTTCATTCTGTTTCTGACATTAAAGTGATCAATTCTACTATTTCATTTAATCATTGCTGTGATCTTTAAAAGACAACATTTTTCAGCTTAAAGACAATCCCTTCCATATCAATTTGTTAAGACTTTTACCTATTCTGGGTACTACATTTTATCTAATATCATTTGGATATATTGAGATGAGCATATGAGGTTTTTCTCCTTTAATCAATGAATAGGGTAAATAAGTTCAACGAATTTTTCTAAAGTTGACCTTTCCAGAACAGATCCTATTTGTGCTCTCTAGAAAAAAGTGCAACCACATCCTCCCTGGAAGGAAATGTCTATTTTTATCTTTCTGCAGACCCTAACTCTAGAAGCTGCCAACTGAGGTATATTCAAGTGTAGAGGAACTGGAAGTTTATTAGGTGTACAGCCTGTCATTAAGAATAAATCTGCATTTATGAATAAAATTTACCTATGAAAATTAATATCTAACATTTCAAAGAAACTGTAATACATTAAATGATTCTATAGAACTGACAAACAACATAAACACCAAAAAAATCTAGAAAAGTAGCACAGCGGTTTCATTCATTAAGTGCTTGATGATATGATACAATGATTTTTTACTTTTACTTTAAGCCACATGCCCTTTAATGAAAAACCTTTCCAAGGGACAATAATTTTAAAATAGGCCCTATGTAGATTATATACAAATAATTCACTTTTTTCTTTTAGGATGAGTAATCGAAAGACACTAGGGTAGCCATTGTTAATCTCCTATTGCTATGTTTTGAAGACCTGTATTGCTTGCAGTGGTCTGTTCTGAAATGCTATGTTGTGTTTAACTCTGTTCTGTTTTGTTTTGTTTTGATTTTCTTTGTTCTCTTTAAAATAAAAAAAATTATAGATATTGAGTACTGAAAAAACATATACACACACACATGTGCGCTCTATTTTGCATATCTGTTTCAGGCCTTCCCCTACGAATGCTAGAATTCTGACAAATTGGACTTTTATATGATATTTATAAACATACCCAGTAAATTTGCAAGTGTATATGTTGCATTAACTCATATATTTACAACAGGAAAGCTTCTGCTTTGAATAGACATCACTAAACAAAAGATTCTCTGTTTGCAATTGTACACATGTGATATTTGGAAGAATTTCATAGAGCCTAGCTTCTGGTTACATAAAAGGTAAAACTTGTATCTTTTTCCTACTTCCAGACTGCGGGTATTGAGATCTGAGGGAATCCTCAGGAGGTGATTCCTGGCCATGCATTTTCTCATCATAGCATAGTGAATCCTTATAGTGGACAAGAATAATACTTCTGGAAGTCATTCCTATGCTGACAATAATTGAGCTATACACAGAAGTGACTCCAAACTACATAACTGTATTCCATTAAGTGCAAAATAAATACATCCTACAAGTCAACTTTTGAGTAAGAGGATTTCAAAAATGATCCTGACCATCAATTGGCACAGAGGGGAGGGTGAATGAGAGCTAGTTATAATGGAGAGAAACTGATCTTGCAGATGACAACAAGTATATCTTAACAAATTCTACAAAGCAATTATGACTACGTACCACTTCTAGGACCCCTCTGGAGTTTTGGAATGCACCTGTACAAAAGAGGAGCCATGAAACTTTAGTTTTATGAAGTTGATGTTTAACCTACATCTGGCCACATTTAAACTATTTCTTCAAAAAAGAAAAACAACTGAAACTGTAACATACGGCATTAGGAAACTTGTGTGACATGTTTCACAATGTGCTCTCCTTGCAGCCTGGCAAAGTGAGGACACACACTCAACTTTCCACAGAACATTTACTTCCAGACTGCTAATTAAAATAAGACGCCCATAAATCTTCTCTCTCATAGAGAGCTGTGCACTGAGACAAAGGCAAGGAAAATTAACTTTAAGAAAATGTCAGATAATTAAACTTGCATTTTCCTTGCTGTCCTGAAAATTTGCTTTCTTTTCCTAGCTAGAAGTCAGTTATCCTTTCTCCACGGTAGCATATAGATCCCACAGATACCTGATATTAATGAAGCACCCAGCACTAAATACTCTAGTATGTGATAATTCACCACTTACTCTGGGATGGGAAGATGAACAATGCTTTCTAAGTGCTTTGATCTCCTATGAATTCGTTTTTGTTTTTATGTGCAGATCTTAGGAAATAATGAGTAGATATCCTTGAACTTGCCCCCTCTGTTGAAATGCATTCCTACATGATGAAAAATGGAAACATCTGCTCTGTGCTGTTGTCCCTCCCAGAATAGATGCAGATATTTGAAAATCATTAGGAAACTCAAGAAGGGGAGACATTGTAGGGAACTAACAAAGAGATAACATTTATCTAGCTTTCTTCAAATCACATTCTCTTTCTCTTCGCGGCTGGCTCAATTAAAGTGTTTCACAACATTCATATCTTCTCCAGCATTTCTTAATCTGATTTTAGGGAAGATCCTGATAGATTTTTTGAACCCAGTTATTGATTCTTGATAGATTCATTCTTGGTGGTTTTTCACTGACATTTCTGCTGGAACTGGTGAAGCTTAGCACACACAACATGAATAAAATGATTATCCGAGGAAGTGCACAACACAAGAAAATAAATGTTGGTTCCAAATGTAACCATAAAACATTCAAAATGAAACAGTTCTAACTTATTAAAGAAAATACAAACAATGAAAACACATCCTTACCAGAGAACAGCAAAAATAAAAACATAAGAAAGAAAGCTATTGAGATAATCACAGATTTTTAAAAGTTAAAGGAATTTTTAAGATGCAGGAGATGAATCTGCTTCAATTCTAAAATTCTTCGACTGGTTGAGGTAAATAAACCTATAATAAACTTTGAAATTAAAATAATTGAAGCAAATAGCTGATGAGAGGAATTAGATTTGCTCATTTTGAACCAAAAGCCTGTGAATTCTTTTAGGACAGATACACGCTGTTCTAGGTAAGTCATATACAACACCTTGTGATTTTATTAAGCACTTCAGCCCTTTGCTCTGGGGATAAAAATCTGTGCAGATTGGGGAACATGCTGAATTAGAAGGCT
>RJWT010015659.1:0-20259 GCA_004365215.1 Cuniculus paca | reverse complement strand
AGCAAAATTTCCAACACAGAAGTGAGTAAAGAACCTTACTCCATAAGGAAGTTCTGTAATTGGTTAATTATGAAACCATTTATATATCTAAACTTTTAATTCACTGATATTTCTTCTTGTACTGAGACTTTGGTTATACATGGAATAGAAAATCCTTGAAATTGTTAAATCTCATAGATTATAGAGTTGTTGACAAAGCCAGATTTAATTATTCCTCAAAGTGGTATCTATTTTTCAATGTATTGTTCTCTGAAATTCTTTCTTCAGGTTTTGAAGTGTGTTAGCCAGCTTTTCCATTGGTGGTACAACATACCCATCACCCTGAACTTAAAGGAGGAGAAGGCTTATTTAATTTGGCTCATAGTTTTGGTTCAGTTAACTCCAAGACAAAAGCAATGGTGGAAGGCCATGGCAGAGGAAAGCTGCCCATTGCATGTCAGGCAGGAAACTCAGAGAAGGGAGAAACCTAGAAGGGAGATGTACTCTGAAAGCTCGCCCCTAGTGACATGCCTTTTCTAACTAGGTCCCACCTACTAACTAAACATTTAGCTATGAATTCATCAATCCACACATGATACATTTGTTGCTGTGGGCTATGGGGTTCTGGGTGACTTTCTAGGTTCTTTGCAAAATAGATAAAGAATCGGGCATGTTACTTATTGGTAAAGAAACAACATCAAAGTTTAACTAGGCTACAGTATGTTTGGAGTGACCAGTTCATGCAAGGAGAAAGGAAAATGAAAAGGACACTGAAGACATTGGGTTCAGGGATTTTAAATATTACCCAGATCCAGAGCACTTCTCATTGGGTGTTCCAGAGCGTGATTTTTTTTTTTTTTTGTCTTTTTGAGACAGGGTCTCATTATACAGTTCAGGCTGGCCTTGGGCTCACTTTGTGCCTCAGGCTGGTCTCAAACTTGCAATGATCCTCCTGCCTCAGCCTATGGAGTGCTGGGATTACAGGAGTGCACCACCACCCCTGGTCATCCAGAGCATGATTAACAATGTGATTGACAGGGTGTTGAGTCATGTCAATTGTGTCTACTGAACATGTCCTTTCCTATAATTTACTCTTTTATAATTGGATGTATGAGATGTAGTCCATATAGATGAAATTTCAATGAGCTTTAGGTGAAGAAAGGTTACTATAAATCATGCTGGAGAACCTGGCAACATGCATCCTAGTTTGGGATTTTGAAATTTTTCAGGGAAAGCTCAGACGTCTTTGTTTTTCGTATCTCTGTCTCTGATTTGTGAGCATTAGGACAAAGGTTGGAGGTTTGGCCCTGAGGCAAAGGGGAGGACTCCTGCAACTCTTATTGCACTGTGTATATTACACTCCTTTTCCAAATGTCCCCCACCTTTGAACATATGAGACTTGTGGTAGACATTCTAGATCTAAACCATACCCTATGAATATGATAGTTGTGAAAATTGGAAGCTTTAACCATATAAAATGCAAACACTGTGAACTGGGTGGAACTCATCAGTGATGATGGCAATATAGAATACAGACAGAGTTAGTAATAAGATGAACATGGAATGAATATGGGAGTCTCCAAAAGAAAGAAAAGGTGACCTCTGCATTTATTATCTTAACTCTTTTTAAATGGACTTGTGATCCTTCTGCCTAAAATGCTCAGAGTACTCAGATTATGGACATATACCACCATACCTCGCTTGTTTTTGATTTTAGTAGCCATTAAAGGACACAGAAAATGTGCCATTGAAAGAGTGAATACAATTTTTAACTCATACTATATAAAATGACTTTTCTAAAAACATAACTTAAAAATATCTCTTGACAGAAAGCAGTCAGTAGAGAGAATATAATCACAGACACTACTGCCAGGAGAAGAACATCCACTATGAAACTATGTGGTTTAAATTGATTACAACAAACCTCTGCACAACAATAAAAATGAATTGTAGAAGACTGAAAACGGAGACCACAGCTCACAGCAACCAGATGCAGTGAATGAGGCACTTGAGACTGTTCAGAAAAAACTAGAACTTTTCATGAATGTAATTATTATCTACTACAAATATGTACTGATAAAAAATAAGGAAAAATAAATAAAAATTAAATGAAATATATTTAAGTGGAAAAAATAAGCAAAATCTGGAAAAGAGGAAAATGTGATCAGTAAAGTATGAATGCAAGAAGTATAAAAATACTTTTATTGATTATATTTGATTAAAGTTTCTACCAGTTTCTTAAGGAGGCATAGGAAATGCTTATTTTTAAAAACTGGGTAAGCTATCAAGTAAACATGAAGAAAACAAGAAAAAATAACAAAACCTAAGCACATCCAAATAATATGACAGACAAATTCTACCAAAACCTCAATTATACTTTCAATGTTATGTTCCAAATTATGAAGTAAAGGATAGTTTTACACTAAATTCCATGAAAATAATATAAAATTGAAAATTAACCCTGAAAATGATGTACCATAATTCCTACTCATTGTATAAATACTGTCATACAACTATCACAGTGATAAAAGATTGAATAAATGATTCTGGAAGAAACATGAATGAGACTCAAACACTTTTTTTTGAGAGTAAAAAGCAAAAGGAAAAAGGTAGACATATTTAATTATTTCATCCATATAATATGGCAGAGTAGACAAACCATAGGGACAGAAATGTATTTGGGACTAGGATGATTATCACTGTAGAGAAATTTTATATGAAGGAAATATTCTATATAGGATTGAGGTAGTAAACTCCATACATTTTTCAAAATCTATTGAATAATATGTTACAAATGAATGAAATATGTATGATGATGTGGTTCTGGTAAAGAAGGAACTGACTTAACTTTATAAGATGGTATTTTGATTAGAAACTGTAAAGTTATAGACTAAAGTAATTATGAACACTGCACAGTTTGTCACTGGGTTGTGGGTTAACACTAGTGAACTGTTTCTCTATTACACTGGGATTAAGCAAAGACATAAATGAGTAGTAAACAGTGGGAACCATATCTTTGTCAGTGAGGCAGTGAAAGATAAACAAGAAGGAAGTTAAAACAAAACTTGCATTGAATTATAGACAAACATGTCATATGAGTTTGTATGTAGCTTAAGGACTAAGTGCAAAAATGATTACCTATTTCTGTACACATGGGGTTAAGATCTGCCAACAGGGCCTACAAGGAAAACACTGAGTTTCCACAAGGAAATCAGAGCCCCAGTATTAGTTTCTAAAACTAATCTTCTAATAAAATTAATAAAATCCTTAGATAAATGACTGATTCCAGAGTTGGGGCAAAAAAAAATAAATAAATAAAAGATAGTCTTGAGTTCCACTTTTATGCTTGAAGTTTTGTACACAGTTTATGCTCACAGGTAAAGAAATACTTAAACAGAGGTGGAACACTGAAGAAACTTCTCAGTCACTAAAGGTGGGAAAATTTTAACATGTAAATGAATATTGATGCTATTGAATTATAACATGGTGAATTAAAATGAATGCATGTTTACTTTTAAAATTAAACTAAGGACAATAAGGAAAGACTGTGGAAAGTAGGTAACTAGTAAATGCAGAGGGAATGGACTATGATGGATACCAAAAGCATTAGCTAAAATCTACTTGGGGAACAGGATATTCATGTGGTGTCAAATATTACCCCACAGATTACATTTAGTTACAATGGGAAAGGAATTGAATGGTTGACATTACCAATAATGAGATTAAAGTGACATCTTTTAACATTAAAAATAATCAAGGAAATATGAGACACATCTAAATGGAGGCTCATTCTGTAAAATAACCAGTTTGCAATCTTTAAAAATGTCAATGCAATGGAAGAAAGCCAAAAAATAAAGAAATGGCTTAAGTTAAAACAGAGTTATAAAAAGTAAATAAAATGCAAAATATAAAGTTTCCCCATGAAATATCAAAGGATATAGTTAAGGTTGTATGGGGAAATTCAGAATAAGATCTTTATAATAAAATATCTTTGATATCAAGTTTAAATTTCTTGAGTATGCTAACCACTTTGAGTGCAGACATGTGCATAAAAATAGAATTACTCTTAGGAAATATATACTGAAATAGAGGTTTTCATAAGGGTCCAGAAGGAATATAAAAGCACTCACATGAAACTGTTTATAATTAATTAATCTATATAAAGATATATTGGTGTTAATTATGCTATTTTTTCAACTTTTCAATAGGCTTATGGAGTGCTTCCAAAAAACATTTTGAGGAAATGTTATATCAATATTTATTTGGCTTTTTGTATATTTTTGAGCAGTACAAACAGACACTCTAAAAGAATCTTAGAAAGAACGTCAATATATAAACAACTAAAAAAACTCTTCTGAGTTAAACTATGTCTTTGATGCAAACATGTATTTGTCACTTCACTTGTAGTCTCTAGGACAACTCTGTAAAGAATTCATTGTTTTAGCCAAGAAACTTGAAAGCAATTGTACTGATAATACATGTATCAAATGCATTATATTTTATTTATTTTAACTGATAGAAAAACATGGAAATTGTTCATATTGATGAAGTACCATGATGTTTTTGTATATGTATACTTTATGTAGAGTTTAAGTCATTTAAACACATATATCTCCCCAAACTCTTGCCATTTATTTATGGTGAAAAATTTTTAAATGTTTGTCTGTATCTGTATGAAACTAAAAGTGCATTATCACTGTCTGTAAGCAGCCTACTCTGACAAACCTTCTTGCTCCCATTAACTATGAGTTAATACACACTGACCAACTTTTACTCTTCCCTTCCCCACTTCCTTAGTATTGTAGATTACTGATGTTTGTAACTTTAATCAGCTTAATTCCCTTGGAAGAAGGAATGTTGAAATGCATAAATACGGTTAATCGACTGATATTTCTGTGTATCTTATTCGAAGCTAAATATTATTTTGTTTTCTGCTTTAAGGCCACATAGGAAAGTAGTTTCTAAACAGTACTGAAATGGGGATAACGTAACTGTTAAATGAAGTATTCTCATCATACATACTGGTGGGGTGCTGAAAAATATTGATCTTAGAAAGCAAATGGAAAAATGCATTGATCTTGGAAGAAAAAAGTGGCCAAGAGAACCGTAAACATAGGTAGAAAAAATCATTCCAATAAAGAAGAGTTCATCTTACTGACAGAATTGAAGGAAAAATGAAAATATGAAAGTACAGAAAGATTTTTAAGATGAAATTGTCAGCCTCAAAAGTATGAGACAAAATCAACAGTGAGTAATAAAGTGTGAGAGTTTGGAAGAAAGCATTGATGAAGGAAAAAGTGATAAGCCTGGTTGATTTCAGTTTTTGTGGAACCTCTAAATAGTGAGTTCAGAAATCACCAAATCCAAGACATTCAGTTTTTGCATGTGTGAAATAGAACGTTAGTAACATTCCAGTCACAGCACTGTCGCAAACATCCATTCTGGAGTTTGTCAAACAACACATGCCCTTGAATATTCCTCTAAGAAGCAATTCTGACCTATGCAGCATCAGTTTTATAATCCATTAAAGAAAACAACTGTTGAGGTCTAAATAGCTAGCCTACTCCCTAAAACATGTTTCATAAGAAAATGACAGAATAGTGGAAAATTGCAAACCACAAGGAGAAAATTGAATTAAAGTAAGACTCTTAAATAAAAATAAGACTGAACTGTAGTTCTTCTCTTATCTAGTATATCTGCATGATCTAATACGCCCTCATGCCTGTATTTTTTAACTAATCCATTAAAGTACAAAGAATTCTTGAATGTTTCATCTGTTATTCTATTTCTTTCACTGTAGTCGAATACTTATAGTGATCAAATTCTGCTAATTCTCTACACTTATCTCTCAAATTTTCACTATCCTCAAATTACTAAATTAATGTTCAACTATGTACTCACAATATCTGGTCTAAAATGGTGTAATAATCCTCTTCTTTTCTCCACCTGCAGCCCTACATGCCTAATCCATTTTCTGGACTACCAAACTAATGATCTTTGTAATCATCAAACCCTTTCAGTAGCTCCTGACAGTCTATAGGGCTGTTCTCAGGGCAACATTTTCACACTGGTTAATGATCTATTAATGTACCAAGGAGTCTATTTACTGAAAACCAACAATTTTAGTGAAACAAAACGGATAGAAAACAAGATATCTGAGTCCATGTTACTAAGATATAATTGTTCAAACACTTTTAAATGTTATGCATTCATTTGTATTTACTATATTTCTACTATGAATTGTTTTTACAAGTTTGAAAGACAGTTCAGTTGATCATGTTTTTCCTTGCATAATGTTTCCTTTGATTGTATCTGTACCTTGTAATCTCAAAGTTTTAATCATACTTCGGTTGAATGAGTAGTCTATACTTTTTCATACTTTGGGACTTTGTATTTCTTTTCAATATATTTCCCACTGCATCTCCCCATCAACTTGATGATCTGATCTCTTACTCACTGTTTAATCATCAATTCAAATTTCATTTGCACTTTGGACTACTTAGGCACTCTCCTCATGATCTTCAGTGACTTCCATCTCTCATGAGCTGTTTCGAATTGGTCCAAAATATTTTGGTAATGCAAAACTGTTAGTTTTTTGTTTAATCTCCAACCATATACAGTAGAAGATAGCTTGATAGTTATTTCTCAATAACTAGTTATTATACTAGACTACTAGTTAGACTACTTTCAAACTTACTTCCCTAATAATTTCTAAAATAGTCATATAATCTCAGTGAGTTTAGAAAAATATATATTTTCTTTTTATGGGGTAGCTGAAATTTTTTTTCTGGGAAGATAACCTAAGGCAAACGGGATAATGCACAGGTTGCTTATGTGGGAGACGAACTCATCTGAACTGATTTCTTTGGAATCCAGCCTGGAAAGCAGTGTTTTATGGGTCAAAACATGCATCAACCTGGTCAGATTCTAATGCATATTAGCACATATTAGAAATATGTCTTTAGAATTCTGCTTCCAACTAATATATTTTAATGTAATTAATTTCACCAAGGAGCACTTCTATGTAACAATCATTAGCTAATAAGCCATTCGTTTTAACAATGAAAATCAATCATGGTTAAGAAAAGCTTATGTTGTTGATGAGGTCAAGGATAGCAGAGTGTTGATGTCTGATTAAAATGGACCTCACTTCACTGGATGAATTTCAGAAGAGGAAAGTTCCTTAACTATAACTTACACTCCTGTATCTGATATTATTTAATTCAGTAGCTGAATTAAAGTAAATAAAACAGACATTATAGCACTAAAATCTATCATTAATATACCTTGACTGCTGAATTGAGTCATAGAATGTTTTAAAATTAATTCACTATTAATGATATGTATGAAAATTCAAAGTGTGAGTATATAAGTATATTCCAGGAGGAAGGGAATCTGTTAATTAGAACAGATACACTACCAGGTGAAAGAAAATGCTTTAAAAATTCACACAACAAAACAGAAGGGGACAAAGACACACACACACACACACACACACACACACACACACACACACTGTCTGTTTCTAAACAGATTTTCCAGCTGTTGAAACCTTTTGTCCACCTGCAAGAACATCAAATAGCTCTTCTTGGTTTCCAAAGCATTATGTATATTTCATTAGTGCATTTAATATAATTGGAGCAGGAAGATTCTTTACTTTTGAAAGAATTTTCCACAGTAAAAGCATCAGAAAACCACAATGACTATAGATCCCAACATGTGAGAATTAGAGTTTTCAAGAAATTTTTCCCTGTGTTCCATAGAGTCATACATCAGAGAAACACTGTAAAAGAAGGGTCAGAAACATAATAATAAGTGATTGGTGAAGAAGTTAAAGAAAACTGCTACCATAATTATAGCTCCAGACCTTTTAGGCAAGGAAAACAGGTGATAATCTATAGAAAGAATGAATCATAATTCCTAATTGTTTAGCCTCCCTTTCTTTTCTTAGGGATTGGTTGAGGTTGTAGTCTTTGGAAAATACCAAAACAAAGGTACCCAATTTATAAAGAGGCACTGGACTGAAAGCTTTTCGAGGCAGCAGAAGGGCAGGGTGGTATAGTCAGAGAATGACTGTGTAACTGAATTGGGAAAATGTGATTAAAAACAAAATCTTTCCCAACCCTAAAGACTTTTCCACAGAGGTGGAAGAGAAAAAACAAACAAACAACAAAAAAAATTAAAAAAGTATTATTAAACAACTATTAAACCAGAACATGAAGGATATCATAGGCAGTCTACTAAAAACACAACGAAATCTCTCAAGATTACAAAAACAGAATATTGTACTCTTTAATATAGCTAAGTAAATGAGACCTACAAGAAAAACAATAACCAGACTTCAAGTAAGAAGACTTGACAGAATCTTAAACTTGCTTGGTAATTGAGCTATCTGTGCCAGCTAGTAAGTACACTTACTCTAGAGAAAAAATCCTATCTTGATGACAGAGGGTAGTTTTGCAACTTGATGCTAGATGACCCACCAAACTTAGCTCTTATCCTGCCAGCCTGACATAAAAGCATATCTTCTTTGATGATTACAATTCAAGGCTATGCCTCCTGTTTCCTTGACAAAGACATTCTTGGGTTGTAAAGCTGACAAGAGGGATAGTTTATCTTTAAAAAGATTTACATATATCTGAAAGAAACAGACAATTCCCAGTTAGAATATTTGAAAGTGCCCTAAAAGAAAAGAAGTGTCTTTCTGTTTTACACCTGGGGAAATTAATTTTGTATTTTAGATCTGCACTTAACTCTTAAAAAATGAATTGTCCTGCATGCCTAATTTCCTTTTTTTATATTTATTTATTTTTAAAGAGACTAGAAGAAAACAAAACAAAACAGAAAAAAAACCAAACAAACAAAAAAAAGAAAACAGAATAGAGTCAAACACAATACAGCATTTCAAAACGGAACATAGAAAGCTACATAGGTCTTCAAAACATAACAACAGGAGGTTAACTATGGTTACCCCGGTGTCTCTTGCTTTCCTTAAAATGGTTGTTCATACATTTACAGACGATAAACTCAAACAAAACAAAGCAATACATAACCAGATAAAAACAAAAGAGCACTACAGGCAATCATGTTGGCCAACAAGAAACCAGCGATGGCTACCGTAGTGTCCCATTTTTCAAAAGAGCTGCTCCTATTTTCTCACATATTGGAGAAATTGTAGGAAAGGGATTTAAACCAATCAAATCAAAGAATAAAAGCACTGTTGGACTTCAGAACCTTTTTTTCATATTTATCGGGAATTTTCTATCTTATTAAGTCTTTCAGTTTCTTACACTAGGGAGACAATGCAGTGTTTACACATGTGGGTTTTGTTTATTTCACTTATGAGTATGGTCTCAAGTCGCATCCATTTACCTATAAAAGCCTCAAGGTGATCATTTTTTATAGCTGAATAGTACTCCATTGTATGCATGCCTAATTTCTACTTGGACAAGGGATAGATGAATGTTTTCTGTTGGCCAAATACATCCAAAAGAGAGAAAGCAGTGTGAGGATGGTCATTATCTTATCCTGTTCTATCGAATCATATTCCAAGCCAAGGGACAGAAGACTAGAAGAAAAGGCCTGAGAGTATTGCACTCAATATAAGTGGATATGAAAAGAGCTGATAAAGTCATTCACATTCAAAGAGCTTTCTGTCCACCTCAACAAAGGGTTAGTGAGAAGGTTCACCAAGAAATGTTGGAGGAGAAAAGAACATTTTACTTTATTTTATTTTTATTTAAAAAAAAACAACCAAACAAAAATAAAACAGAGTAGAGTCAATCACAACAAAACATTGAATATGGTACGTGACTTCTAAACAGGGTAAAAAGCAATCAATAATGGCTACCATAAGCTTCTTGTTATCTGCAGTATGACTGCCCATACCATCAGGGATGAGTAAAATCAAACAAAATACAACAAAATAAAACAGTAAAATAAAAACAAAACAAAACAAACAAAGCAGAACAATGTAAGCAATACAGAAGTTCTAGACACTAGTAAATCAGCAGTGGCTACCATAATGTTTGTTATCGTCAGAATAGTTGCCTACACCTTCAGACATACTATAATCAAACAACACAGAATAGAGTAAAATCAATCAAAACAAAACAATGAAAGCAACACAGGGTTTCAAAACAAGATAATTGGACATCTTCGATGGCTGCAATTATATATCTTGTTATCTTTAAAATAGCTGTCCATGCCATCAAGTATAATAAAATCAAACAAATCAGAATAAAATGAAACTAATCAGAACAATGAAGACAATATGAATTTCAAATCATGATGATAGATTAAGATGGTAGCTTGCTTCCCTTTTTAGGTAATTCCTCCCCTTTGACTTTCCCAATATGTATTGTCCATTTTAGATCTCACTAACTCCTTTAGTTTGTTATACTAGGGAGACAACACGAAATTCACACATGTGACTTTGAACCATTTCATCCATGAGCATTATCACTAGTTGCCTCTATCCACCTACAAGAGCCTTGAAATTATCTTCCTTTATAGCTGAGTAGGTTTCCACCACATAAAATACCATGTCTTTCTTATCCATTCTGCAATTAATGGGCAGGCTACTCCTACTTTTTTTCTGGCTCCCTGTCACATATAGGACATTGTTCTCTCTCCTTTGACTTTCAGTCTACAAATTTTCTTTCTAGTTAAATGTGTTTCTTGTATAGAGCATACTGATGGATCCTGTCTCCTGATCCACTATGCCTGTGTTTCTTTCTGTTGGTGCATTGAGACCTTCTACACTGCATTGTCTCTGCCATGCTATTTTCCTGCCATTGGCTCCCTAGTTTTCCTCTCCATTCAATTGACTGGCCCCACTTGATGGTCCCCTCTGTCATTGTTCCTGAGACTGTGGTCCTTCTCCTCTCTCTAGAATGTCCTTTAGTATTCTTTGTAAGGTTGGTTTGGTGGTCATGAATTCCTTGAGTTGTTCTTTGTCATGGAAGTATCTTGTTTCTCCATTAATTTTGAAAGAAAGTTTTACAGGGTACATCAGTCTTGGTTGGAAGTTGTTTTCTTTCAGGACTTGCAATACTTCACTCCAGCCTCTTCTTGACTTGATGGCTTGTGTTGAGAAGTCTGCTGTGATTCTGATGGGTTTTCCTTTATAGGTGATCTGTTTCTTTTCTCTAACAGCTTTTAATATTCTGTTCTTGAGTTGAATGTCTGGGGTCTTGATTATTATGTATCTGGGTGTAGATTTGTTTTAGTTATGGCTAGCTGGAGTTCGATATGTCTCACTTATTTGAATGTCACTTTCTTTTTCCATGCTTGGGAAATTCTCAGAAATTATTTCCATAAATAAGATCCTGATGTCATCTGTCTTGACCCCTGCTTTTTCACTCATATTTTTATTTCTTAAGTTATATTTCCTTGAGTTATCTAGCAACTGTTGAATTGTTACTTCCTAAGTCCTTGTTATTTTTAAGAGCTCTTTCCTTTCATGATCACAGGCTGCAGACCTGTCTTCAAGGTTTGAAAGTCTAGCTTCAGTTTCTGTCAGGTGATTTTGCCAGCTTTCAATGGAATTTTTAATTTTCTGGATATCTCTTTGAATCTGTTTCATGCATTCTAAATCTCTTTTATATTGTTCATTCATGGTTTCTCTCATTTTCCTATGCTCCTCTATTTTTTATCTGTGTCTTCTTTAGAGTTGCTTAGTATTTCTTTTATTATGGTTTTCATTTCTTCTTTTACCTGGGATAGAATTTCTGTTCTAATTTGTCTTATAGCTTCATGCAATTGTTTTTCACTTACGTTGACATCACTTCAATCATTTCAGGTGTGTGACTCCTGATCTCTTCCATGTTTACCTCTCCTGAACTTGCGCTGTTTGGGTTGGATGCCAGAGATTGCCCTCTCCCTCTTTGTCTTGGCATATTCCTGCATTGGTTTGTGCTGGCCAGGGCCTATGGATCTAAGTTGTTTAGGAACCTATGGGTAGTTGTCTGGAACGTGCACAGGAGCGGAACCTGGTCCAAGTAATTTCCTTGCATCCTTCCACAACCCTGCACTGCCAGCAGAAGTGAGTAGTAGTCTTGGCCCCAGGCTTAACCTGCCTGACTCCAAGATGGCGCCTAGCCAATCACTTTCCCGAGGGGGGTTCAAGTCGCCAGCACTCACCACCAGCCAGCACCAATCTTCATGTCTGAGTCTTTTTCAACTCTGTGCCTCTCTGCAGAGACCTCTGGGATCCACCAAGATTCTGACCGTGACTGCACATCTCCAGGCTCAACAACTCTTCTCCCAGGGTGAGTCTGTCTCCAGGCTAAGGTGCTTCCAGCCACCACTTTCTTCTTTGTTTAAATTCTTCTTTTTATTCTCCTTGTGGGCTTCAATTCGTATTTTAGATTCTTCCTAGGTCCAGGGGACCCAGTTCCTTCCTTCTTGTCCTCTCCATAATGTTGTATTCTAGCATCTGAACTGTTTCTCTCAAAGAGACTGTTTACTCTGCTGCTTACTGTTCCACCAACTTTGATGTCTCCCGAGAAAGGAACATTTTAATTACAGAGGGACTTGGCTCTCTCATCTGCCAGACCATTCAGGGAGGATGCTTTTCATATGTTCAAGATTTAAGAGTGTGAAACTAACCGGTTACATAGGACCTGGCCTGTCTCCTTACATTTTGTTCTTCCATAAGTTTTGAGTTGGTCATGTTCACATCAGCTTTAGTGAATGATGATTAGGTCAGGAAAGAGAGAAATAGTCTACTCCTTTCTATAGCAGCTCCTAGGCTGAGTAAAGCATGAACAGAGGAAGGAATTACCATTCCCTAGAATGCTGGGGGCTTCTGAAACACACAGAAACTTCATGCACATACTTATTTTGTTCTCCTGATAATAAATATGACACATATTTATTATTTAAAATAATAGAGAAGAAAAAGTAATAACAGAAATTACTCAGTAACCTTCTGTACTAAAAATTCATTTTGTAAAATAAAATTTTAATTCTATTACCTATAAGATTATATACTCTGCTGTTCTTTATTAAAAATACATGCTAATACTTAAGAACAAATGCCTTGAAATTTCCCTACTGAGCCCTGCCTTTTAGCAGCCTTTTGGCATTGTATAATTCATTCTTTCCCCAATTTTCTTACTTACAATATGGATGGTTAAAATCCACATAGTTTCCTTGCTGTGGAGAAATGCATGAGGTACACCATCTAACAGATTTTTTAGTGTCTGATATATGACAAATTGAAAGCTAAAATTGTTAACAGATCATAAGAAGTTTTTCCACATTCTTGAACACAGATTGTTCCAATACTTAAATAAGGGGCATTAAAAATTAAAAGTACTAACTACCCCTAGCACACTGAAATATGAATTTAATGTAGTTTTTAAGTTTTTCTTTTTAGAAATGTCTACTATAATTTGTATACTGCTTAGTGTTCATATATACATATTTTGTTCTCATGTCAAATACTTTCTTTTGGATGACTTACTATTGCTATGCCAAAAGGTAATGGAATTTCTAAAAATAAAACAATCTATATGTGCACCCATGTTTATAACAGCACAGTTTGTAATAGCTAAAATCTTAGAAATAGCTCAAATGCCCGTCAACTGAGAAATGACTCAAAAGAATGTGGTGTTTTTATAAAATAGAATACTATTTAGCCATAAAGAGGGATAAACTTGAGACTTTTATAGGTAAATGTACGCAACTTTAAACCATTCTAATAAGTGAAATAAATCAGATTGACATGTGTAAACATCATATTATCTCCCTAGTATGAGAAATCTAGAGCTCATATCTTGTACTCATTAAATCTTAAAATAAAAAGTACTCATCATCTAATAAATAGTGCCTATTAATATATATTGTCAATTGCTTTTGTTGAAATCAGTAAGAACATCATGTCTTCTGAAAAATATTTTCTTCTGGTTTAATTTAGTTGCCCACTTACTATTTCATCACACATATCTTTTATAGGATACATATGGCATTATTAGCATGATTGCATATTTTCTGATCCTTTAAAGTGCAAATTTGAACATTTAGGTATTATTTACTAAGGTAAGTGAAAATTTGAGGCTGTCTTGCCAATGAATTTTCATATGTATGAAACTATGATAACGAAACTAAGTAATATTTATTGAAGGCCAAACACTATGCTAAGGGATTTAAATGCATGGTGTCCTCTAATTCTTCTATAGTTTGAGGGAGCTAGTTATTATAATAGTCTCCTTCATGCAGATTAAGAGGTGTCTCTCTATAAGCATTGTCATTTCCCAACATCAGAGGCAATAAATAAACCTTGGATTCCATCCCAGACAGCATAAATACAATGTCATGCTGTTAACCAAAACTTATTGCTCTCTTACTTCCAACTATAGTACAGAAACCTCTATACATTCTAGAATTTATGTAATTTAAATGGTACATCAGTATTTTATACATTAATTTGCATACCACTATTGCTTATTATGGATTTCATCTTGAAGGATTTTGTTGCTTATTAGCAATAGACTATTTAACTATAGTATCTTTCCATATGTTATGTATTGTTTGATTTTAAAAAATAAATTTTACTGTATATATAGCCTTCTGATATATGCCAACAATAATACTCTAATCTTTCAAAAATAAATAAATAAATAACATGCCTCTTCTCAGGCAAAATAAACACACACTATGACATATACTATCCACTATAAATGCACAAAGAATGTTGAAAAGATGACATGATAAATGAATACAAGAATTAATGCCCAATGCTGTATGAGTCAGTTAAAAAACCTGCCTCATAACTGTATGAGACTGTATTTTGACACAACTACAGTTACTCATCAATTTGTTTTTAATCACCTCTGTAATGGAAAGATAATCCTTTCATTTTGAAAGGGCACAGTTTATAATCCCTTCCTCTACATTTATAAAATGTATTTGTTTCCTGACAGAATGTAAACTATCAACAGGATAAGAACTGCTCCCAAAACAAGAACATAATCATAAAGTATATTAATACTGACATGAGTGGAATATTAAAAACAAAACCAAAAGCAGCTAGGATAGGATGAGGAGATATGGAAATTTCATGTCAAGTATTGCATTTCTTTTTTTTATTTTAAATCAAAAAAAGAATAAAAACGTTGCATTTCTTCATAATGGTTAAGTTGTCCCCATATTATATGATTGATTCTTTCATTTCAAAGAAGAATTTTACTATAGCCAAAGGGAGAACTGGAAGATTACTTTTCTTACTAAAATCAAATATGAGGAATGAAAATCCTACCCAATGGCAAAATAAATATTTTAATTGACTATATATTCATATAAGTGATGCTGCTGTAAGTTGTCATTGATAACAGAGCTATTTAAAACTTTAATTTTAACATTACTCATGGTTTAGCATCTCAAATCAGACAACCAAGGATCCTTGATTCCTATGTCATTAAATACAAATGCAATTGCAGAAAGTATATGGGTAACATTTGACTATTTTTAATGTATTTTACTATTCTTAACATATTTTATTCAAAGGGAAACATTTGCCCTGGGTTTTATAGTTTCCTCTCTCTCTCATGTTTTCTGTAAGAAGAACTGTCTATTATAATGATGACTAAAAGCAATGTTTTTACATATTTTTAAAAGCTCTAACAATATTACTGTTACTTTGGTGTGTTACTTTTACAAAAACATAAAACAGATTCAATTATTTTAGGCACAAAAAATAAACAACTACAAAATAAGATAGAAGAAGAAAGAATAGAGTCTATTGCAAAACTTGGAAACCTTTTAATAACAGCAATCTACCAAAATATTTATTAACAACAACATGAAAACCACATTGAACACCTGCAAAACAATGTGTTGTACAAATTATGTTCTGGAGAGAAACCAATTTAAGAAGTGGCATTTACATCATCTTTTGCTTGAATAAATACTTTCTTATTGTCCTCAGAAGAGATTTTGTCAAATGCTATATTACCAGAGCAAATCGAAATCTATTAACATCTGTTTTTACAAGTATTACGAAATGGTGAAATTCTACTTTTTGAATGAAGAAAATAGTGACTATGGCAAAGAGAAGATATTCTTACCATTGAATTAGATTAGGCTTACACAGGCCAGCAGCTAATTACAGTGTTTTGAGTATGGTTTTCAGTTTATTACAGATGTAAAAATGAGCCAGAATGTGAAATGTGTAACCTTTAGTTAAGACATTTAGGCAGAGAAGATGTTGAAATATAAAAACAAAAATTTGTATCTGTCTGCTGGAAGTCATACTGTTGATATACTCTATATATGAATGGCACAGTAAGATCTTCTAGCTTAAATCTCAGCTTTTTTCTTCAGCAAGGTGGTACTTGCTTGAACATGGCCAAACCAGTCATTCTAAATTCAAATAACACTCTCCATGTTATGCAGATGCACAGAGATGGAGTGGGAAATGATGTTTATTTCTAGAATAGAACTGGGCACAGCTGTTTCAGTTAGAATGTTTTTTTCACAAAGAAATAAAATGAATTGTACATAAAGGGACAGGCCAGATTTAACTGTTATGACCAACAAATTCTTATCTGGTTTTCAGCCTATAAAAATTACTTTAGAGTCTAGAAAATGACATTTCAAGTTGAATCAGCTAAAATGTCATCAGAATTCTAAATTTTCAAAACTAAAAAAAAAACACAAATGAAATTGTAAAATATGAAAATTCCACCAAAAATGCTGTTTACTGTTGTAAAATTCTTTTTATTTTTGGTGGACCCTTTTTCAGCTTCAGCAAGTAAACTGACATATGATGGCATGTGTTTCAGAAAGATCAGCAATGGCACATACAAATTCAAAAAAATGACTCTAATAAGCCAAGATTCTGATGTGTATAGAAATCAACTATCACTTACAAGAAGTAAAAAAAAAAAAAAAAAAAACCTGTGTACAAACTATTAAATGATGTACCTTCATAACTGAATCAGAACAAAGATCCATCGTTTTTCTTGTTAACTTATTTTTAGGAATCCTTATCTCCAGCAGTGCTACAGTGATTCATTTCACTGTGTCAAGAATATAAAATAACCAAACAGGTTTCAGGGAAGGGCAAGGGACCCTCCTTGCTTTCCCACGTAGAGAAGCTAGGCTGTCATCTCTTGTATGTTTACAGACCACCAAGGAGCTTGCTGTCTGCCCAACATTACTCCAAACACCTGACAAACAGGGACATATATCACCTATGAGCACCAAAGGAGGAAAATACTTTACAGACAGACAACAAAGGATTTGCTAAGTCACTAAGTGCCCAGGATAGGCTATTTACAATCCTGACTTAGGGCAAGAAGGCAAAGTGGTGAACCGCAGAGTGACAGCCTTCTGAGACTTGATGTTTAGATGCTGGAATAGAGCAATGTGAGGAAGAGAAGAAAGAAACAAGGGTCTGAAGCAAGGACATGGAGCAAGAACTGAAGTCACAGGGAGAGCACAGAGAGAGACCTCAAGGCAGAAGTGGAAGACAGCAAGTGGCACTTTCTCCCTGAACCCTGGCTGATAGCCTAGGATGGGGCAGCTTGAACCTGAGAAAGCATGATCATTACTGCCCACCTCAGAAGCCTTTGTGGATACATGCACCAGTGGAGCACAGCAGTGAATGCAGTAGACTGCAATGGATGGTGAATTATTTGGTATGTATGTTCAAATGTCCCCCAGGACAATGTGTTCAGCCAGGGCTAATTGAGCTTGGAACTCAGAGTAGCTGTGGGTTGGTTCCAATTAGCAGCTCCAAATATCAGGGTGAAGTGCAACTGATTTCAATTCATCAGGAGGTCACAGAGCCCAATTCAACCCAGCAGGGAGCTGAATTCAAGTTGGCAGGAGATGCATGGAGCTTTGCAGGCTGAACAAATCATGTTCCAGCCTCACAGCCAGAAACCAGCCTGCACTTCAGTGGAACTAAAGATACAGACTTGCTAGGATTATCTACTCTGCCCCTTCAGTTGACTTTCTTGGATTAATCAATATGGACCTGGGCTCGCTCTGCTGTCTGTCTACTAGTGATGGCAGAAGCATGCCCTGAAGTGGACATATTTTTCTTTTTTCTTGTTTGTTTCTGTTTGTGTTTTACTTTTGCATGTTTATTTGTTCTTGTTTTTATATGAATGTGAACTTTGTTTCTAGTTTTTTGTCATTTTTGTTCTCTTCTTGCTTTTATTTCTTCCTTCTCTCTTTCCCTCCTGTTTCTTTCACCAGTTTCCCAAAGTTCATGTAATCTTCCTCTGTCCTCTAACCTTGCTTCTAGTTTGTTTGACATCTTCTGTTTCTTTACTTTTCCCCTAACACCTTTCAAATCTCATCCCTTGAGGGTAAAATCACTAAACTGAAGGCATATGTACTGAATACAATTTTCTGGTTTGTTTCAGATTTTTCTAAATAACCACAAATCTAATTCATATGATTAAAAGTGTCAAATTAATAATTACCTCACGTGGTCATTTTCTAGGCCATGTTAGATGCATTGTTACTACTGATCTTACTACTCTGGCCAAGGTCATGTAGTAGTTCTAATCAGTTGTAATTTCTGGTATTCCAAGACTGAAATTGCCTAAAGGGTGTAAAAAAATACTATAGGCCAGGGTCAAAGAAACAGCAGCTAGGTCAAATAGGCAGAAATTTTTCATCCTCAATAAATTGAGGAGGTAGGATCTTGCAACATACCCCAAACCTCAAATCCAGCTACACCTGGAAGACATCTCTGAGAAGTAGCCATTTCCTGAGGGTTCTAAATACTAGCAATAAAGCTACTCACCTTAAGAAATTTAAAAACATCAACCTAGTAATTAAACTAAAAAAAATAGAAAAATGAGAACACACTTAATCAAGATGAACCCTAGACTTCCAGCTAACCAAATGCAAATCCAGGGGGCAAATCCAAAGGCCACCCTCCTGGACTCTGAAGTGGAAACAGCAAATAAAAAAGCAGATGAATGGGGCTCTGGAAAAAATGAAATCAGAAATAATTTCTCAGGTAGCTAAAATGATGGTGACCATAATGAAAGACATGCTTAGTGACTCTAGAGGAGATACAGAAAAAAAATGGGCTTAGGAAAATGATGAAAATCATTAATGCCTAACATAGGAAAGAAATGGAACAGATTCAAACAGATATGCAAGAAAGTAAAAATTCCATTTAAAGTATATGCAGCAGAATGAGCCAATATGAATACAGAATATTACATATAGGACACAGGATTGTAGATAGTGATCATGAAAACAAAAATTTCTTAAAAATAGCAAGGGACCATGAAAAATCAACCCAACAGCTCCTAAACGATGCAAAGAAGTAAAACATAAGATGGATCAAAGTCAGTGTAAAAGCAAGACAGTGCAAATGACATTAAAAACCTGTTCACAGAAGTAATAGCAGAAAACTTCCAAAGCATGGAAAAAGAATTTGATATAGAGATAAGTGAGGTGTGTAGAAGTCCAATTACCTGTGATTAAAAAAATCTACACCAAGGCATACAATAGTGAAGAACCCATAAATTCAAAGCAAGAACAGAATACTAAAAGCTGTTAGAAGACATCACCTATGAAGGAAAGCCCATGAGAATCACAGCAAACTTCTCAACACAAACCTTTAAATCAAGGAGAACTTGGAATGAAATATTTCAAACACTAAAAGAAAACAATATCGAGACTAGATTGATGTACTCCACAAAACTATCTTTCAAAATTGATGGAGAAATAAGGTACTTCCATGACAAAGAACATCTGAAGAAATTCATGACCACCAAAGCAGAACTGAAAAGTATTCTGAAGGACTTTCTAGAAAGTGATAATGAAGACTACAACTACATAAACCACAACAGAATGAATCTACCAGGCAAACCAAGCAATTAAACAAAGGGTGAAAAAAGGATAACAAACTACAGGAAAATAACATGACAACGCTAAGTCAATACGTATCAGTTATAACCATCAATGTTATTGGTCTTGGTTCACCAATCAAAAGAAATAAACTGGTTGAATGGATAAAGGAGCAAGAAACACATTTATTTCCAAAAGAAATACAAAGATTGAAAGTAAAACATTGGAAAACAATATTACATGGGACAAGAAACCAAAAAAAAGCAGGGTACCTATTCTGTTTGGAGACAAGGTGGGTTTCAAGCCAAGAGTAATTAAGAGAGAGAAAGCTCACCACATCCTTGTAGTGAGAACAATCCAAGGGGAAGAGATAAAATCTTAAATATATATGCATCAAATACCAGCACACTCAGCTCTCTGACACAAATATTGATGGACATGGAAAAGCAA
>RJWT010015658.1:0-20283 GCA_004365215.1 Cuniculus paca | reverse complement strand
TTTTTGCGGCATCGGGGATTGAACTCATGACCTTGCGCTTGCCGGGCAGGCGCTTAGACCGCTGAGCTAGATCCCCAGCCCTGTTTTTGAGACAGGGTCTCACTATGCCATTCAGGCTGGCCTTGAGCTCACTTTGTAGCCCAGGCTGGTCTCAAACTCACAACAATCTGCCTGTCTCAGCCTCCCGAGTGCTGGGATTACAGGCGTGAGCCACCACGCCCGGCTGAGCTTAATTTTTAATTCGAAGCATAAAACATACCCCAGACTCGGGGAAAGTCAGTGTTGGGGAGTCAAGCGTGCGCTGTGGAGGAGGCTGCAGACTTCGGTTCTTGTCAGCACTCTGAACCCTGCACTGGACTCCATCCCCAGTGTGCTGGACCTCAGCTTCTTGTTCTCAACAACTGTCTTACTTGGGATCTGCAGCCTGGATCTGTCACTCACATGAACAGGCAGCATTTCGTGCAACCTTGGTCAGCCCTGCTCTCCCGAGTCAGGCTGAACTCAGAAGAGCATGCCACCTCCGCTGCTGATGGACACAGGCCCACCCACCACCTGGTACCTGGCAGAGCTGTGGGTCTACTATGTGGAACCAGCACTGTTAATATATTCCTTGAAAATATTTTAAAATACCTATTAAAGTTTCGTGTCCTTGTCGTCAGCTGTGGTGGTACACATCTGTAATCCCAGTTCTCTGGGAGGCTGAGGCAAGAGGACTAAAGGCTGAGCCTCACCAGGACTATTTAGCAACTTAGACCTGTCTTAGGGCAAAAATAAAATGGGCTGGGACTGTAGCTCAGTGCGAAGGGCCTTGACTCCATCCCCAGTGCTGAAAAGGTTATTTTAAATGTATTTTCTGGGGAAACAGTTTACTAGGATTTACTACTAATAGTAGTAAACGAATAGCTTACCAAGTTGGTGACCACGCTATTTATGTGCCAAGGACTTTCTGCTTCTTACGATGGTGCTGAAGGAAATCTCAACCCAAATGCCTCTGACCCACGGCGGATGCCCCAAGGACAGGTCTGAAAAGTGCCCCCATCTCTTCTGTCTCCAGCATAGGCAGCTTGCCCATGGCAGTGCCACGTGAGGGCAGCACAAAGCTGAGACATCTCCCTTCTTGTTTTCAGACCAGCACAACAGGTGCACCTGCAGCCAGGCGCTGTCTGTGGTCCGCATGTCCAGAATGAGGTGGCTGGTGCACGTGGCACACGTGCATGCGTGGCACACAAGTGCCGCCTGTCCTCAGAAGTCTTGGGCAGCCCTGCCTGAGCACAAGGTCCTCAGGTGCTGGCCTCTGGCATGCAGGAACAGGGACTTGGGGACAGAGGCACTCAGCATGCAGGAAGATGCTCCCCGAAGTGCATTGGTGGAGCTCATGGTAGCTGCAGGCTGACGGGGCGGGCAGGCTGGCCTAAGGAGATGGCTTTCCTCTCACAGGGCACAGACAGAATTTTAAAGGAACCAGTGAACCTCGTTCCCAACAAATCTAATGATTTTTCCATGCTAAGGAGCTGGAAGTGCTTGCAGCAATTGGCTCCATTCTGGGCAGTTACTGGGGCCAGGCAGTGCACAGAGTGCTGCAGGCTGTTAAAAGCACTGGCGAGCTCTCTGGGGCACCCCACAGGGGAAGGAAGCCAGGACAAGTGGCCTCAGGCAGCTTTGCTCTCCTGCATCCCGCAGCGGCAAAGGCAGAGCCAGAGGTGAGTGAGTTAGCATCCTGCCTGGGAGCAAAGCGACAGTGTCCTCCCACCTGGCCAGGCCCAGGGCGCACAACCACACCCTTCACACAGGACCATGGCGGGAGGCCGTGGGGAGTTCCTGCCCAGACAGGCGTGGAGGGTGAGACCCCCGTCTGCAGCCCACCTGTCCAGGGCCAGCAGTGCCGTCTCCATGCCCCGGCTCGGACCGCAGTCAAGATTCGCATCGGGGCCATACACCACCACACCCTGGACAGGCCAGCAGACCTTGTCTGCACCCTCAGGACATCAAGTCCACCATGCTCCTGGGCTCTTCCTGGGCCATGGGAACTGCAGTGGCCTAGTGGTAGTCTTTTGTCCCAGTTACTTCCGCTGTGCCCAGACGCTCTGCCTCAGAGCTCTGGGATTACCTTAGTGTAGGAGGCTGCTCTGGTCCTTGACCTATCCCAGGCTCAAGGTGAGGACTTAGGGACTCCCAGCACAGAAGGCTCCTCTGCGACTCTCTCTGCCCTGCTGGGCCGCAGCCCAATTTAAAAATAAGACATTTAAGGTTGAAAATACACGGTGGCGCCCACACAATGCACGTCTACTTGGTGGAGCAGGAGGGGAAGATGTTTTGCTTTTTCCGTCCTTCTAAAAAATACCCATGGAAAGCCAAGTGTGTGGCAAGTGCGAACACCCAGCGTGCGGCGGGCAGGTGCCACCGTCCCTGACTGGGACATCTGCAGGGGACACATCAGCCTAGCCCCCCACGCTTCTCTGCCAAGAAGGGGTGAAGGTGAACGTATTGTCCACCCAGGCGTCAAGGACGCGCCGAGATGAGCCCTGCGGACTCTCGCAGTTTTGGAGTCAACAGCAAACTAGTAACGAAGCTCGATGGGGGCTATTCCACCGCGAAGGAGGCTGCTTCGGCTAGAGACAGCTGGCAAGTTTTCAGTCCCGCGTCCCAGTTGCGTCTGCAGCCCAGGCCCCCCTGCGAGGGGCGGCAGGGCCTGGGGCCGTTCACGCTTCCGGCACCGCGGGGCCGCATCCGCGACGCTTCGCCTTCACTTTGGCAAACCCCGCGCCCCGCCCGCGTCCCTGGCGCCCGCGGGTGGGCGGATCGCGCGTGCCCGAGCGGGGCGGGAGCGCGCGGGGCCGGCGGGAGCGGAGGGGTCCGCGGCGGCGGTGGCGGCGGCGGCAGCGCGGAGGCCCGGGGACCCCGCGGCGCCGGCCCGAGCACGCGGACGCGGCCTCGGCCTCGGCCTCGCACAGGTGCGGAGGGAGCGCGTGCGCACGCGCGGGGCCGCGTCCGGCCGGGCGCGCGTGGAGGGAGAGCGCGGCGGCGAGGTAGGGGCAGCGGGCCGGGTGAGCGGCGGGCGCGGGCGTCTCTCGCGGTCCCTCCGGGTCGGGGACAGTGAGGGCGGGCAGACGCCCGAGGATGCAGCCCTGGAGCGGGCCGAGCGGGCGCGGGGTCCGGGCTGCGCCCCAGCCCTGCCGAATCCGGCGGACCGAACCGGCGCGGTCAGCACTGCTCGGCGGGCGCGTGGGCGCCGCACTCCGCTCTGCGCCACACGCACGGGGTCGGGGTCGGGGTCCGGGTCCGGGTCCGGGTCCGGAGACCGGGTAGGGGTCGGGGACCGGGGCGGGGAGCGGGCCGGGGCCGGGGTCGTGGCCGGGGGCCGGGGGCCGGGCGCCATCTCGGCGCCGGGGCGAGGAGCCCGCCGCATGCCGATGAGGAGCGAGCAGCCCTGGCCCCAGGCCCCGCCTCCGCCGGCCTCCCAAGGGGTCCCGCCCCGGAACCTGGAACTCGCCGAGCCCAGCTCAGCGCCACAGGCGGCCCGGAGCCGGCCGCTGCCCTGGCGCTCCCCGCACCCTCGGCCTCCGGTCCCGAGCCGCGGCTGCCGTTGTCAGCATCGTCGCGCTGCCCTGCGCGGTGGAGCCGGAGACGCCGGGCGCCCGCGCCTCTGGCCCTTGGCGCCCCTGGGCGTAGCACAGAGTCTCGGCGGGATAAAAGATCTTCGCAGCCCTCAGGCCAGTTGTGGGCACCTGGCCATCATGGAATTAGGAAGCACAGGGGGAAACAGGATTTTGCCGGCTCGCTGGGAGGCCGAGAACAGGCAGATGTGGGGATCTCAGGCCACAGTGAAGCCCTTTCCTCCATGAGGCAGAGTGCGGCATCCTGGGGCCTCTGGTGTGGCCCTCGGAGCACTTTGCCCAGGGAGGACGGGGACCTGGAGGTGCGGTCCGGGTTCACCCCGACAGTGCTGAACGTGGCTCCAGGCTGCCCGTCTTCTGACCCAGCTTCACGTGTTCAGCACAAGTTGTGAAGGTGGCTTCAGTAAGCCAAAGGGTTTCTGTCTCCTGCAGTCTGTTTTCCTGTATTTCCAGGTCTTTGCCGGATTGTGAAACAAAGAGCCATCCTGGTGGTGGGTGCCCCGGTTTGGGATCACATTTCAGTATTTCCTAAATACCAGCAGCGAGGATGGCTCAGTGATGACGGGCTTCCTGCAAGCCTGGAACCACTTAGGGGGCTCTGCTCTCTGAGCCCCTAAGGCTGGGTGGGCGGGCTCTGTGTCACAGAACCCGGTCATGCAGGCCCTGCCCCGGAGGCTCCACGGTGGCCCCGAGTTTCTCATCTGTCTTGGAATTACTGTGATTATGCTGAAGTTATACTGTTGGTGCCTAGCACATTTGCAAATATTGAGCAGTGGACATCTTTTAGAACAGAGTTAAAAAAAAAAAAGAACAGAGTTAAAACTTCTCAGAGGTTGCTTTTGGCCTGCAACTGGGTCCCTGCAGGAAAGGGTCACGACTGAAAAAGAAGGCGCTCCATGTGGCCCCAGCACTCACTTGCCCCTCAGTGCGCAGTCCTGATGGGGACCGCTGTCTCAGAAGGCCCAGGCCTGGACTCAGAAGCGGCTGGCTCGCCCGAGGCCAGGGAATTCGTGTCCACGCTGATGTGGCAGGGAGCCCTGGGTGGTTGCACCATTCTGGTCTGTCTCCGGGTCTCAGCTCAGTCCTGGAACCAGGGTCCTGGAACCAGCCTTCTTCGAGGTGAGTCTCAGTGGCCAAGGACTGTGTCCTACAGAAGCAGAGGCAGGTGGAAGCCAGGCCACCTTCTTGGATGAGCCCGTCTTGTCCCCTGTGGTCAGAGGCTGCCTGACAAGCAGGACAGGACCTGTGCTCAGTTGCGTCCTCTCCCACCTCATGGGAAGAGTGTGTGGCATGGACCCTCCACAGGGTGTCTCTGGGGACGCCAGAGCCCCACCCCCCGTGGGACAAAGGCCAGCGCCCCCAAGCACACTCATCTTCTGTGGCGCCAGACTCAGCTGTGGTTTGGGCATTGGTTGGGACATGGGCTGACGGAGCCTCCTGCGGCTCCTTGCGTGGGCGTGGACACTGTCCACTGGGGTGAGATGGGGTGTCACCCCAGCCCTGCGAGCAGTGGGACCAGTGGCTGTGTGTGTGTGTGCGCGTACATGTGTGCAGAGGGGGAGACAGACATTAACTGGTTGATTGACTGATTGTTGGCCTGAGGAATCAGATCCTACAGTGGTGGTGGTGCCAGTCCACACCGGAGGCCAGCTGCTGGAGGAAGCCAGGTGCCATGGGGTGCAAACTCATCTGGAGGCCTCGTCCTGTGAGAGGTGCTGGATGCCATGGCACTAAGAGGGAAGCTTGCATCTCCTGTGCAGGGTGAATCGGCTCTGTCCTCCAGCTGGAGGCTGCCGAGATAGCGGGTCCCCATAGGGCTTACTACCTCTGCGCCCCACTTGCCCGTTCATGGCAGCCTGAAGCCCTCACCAGGATCCAGCAGATGCCAGCCCATGCCCTGGACTTCAGCCTGCAGACGGAACGCCTTTCCTCAGGAGGGAGCGTCTCTGGTGTGTGGTTGCAGCAGCAGAAGGCAGATGACACATCAGGAAGAGCTGGCGCTGCAGGGGAGTGACCAGCAGGGAACAGAATTCCCTCTTCCTTAGGTGCCTTGGTGGTTTCCTCTTAAAGCCATCAACTGATTGCATGAAGCCCACCCCTCCTTTACCCAGTCTGCTGCTTTGAATGCTAACTTCACCTAAAATAACACACTTCACAGTGACACTCAGACTGGGGCCTGATCGAGTATCTGGGGACAGTGGCTTTCACAGTGCACATGTCAAGCTGGGTGACAAGGGACTGAGAGGTGCTGGCCTATAGCAGTCGTCACATGAAGCAGCTGATGTGGCCATCCTGGTTCTGGGACTGAGGGCTGGACTCCTGGGTCCACCCTCAAGTCACTCCTCCTCCGTGTGGCAATGCCTGTTGTTTGCAGCTAGTTGCTTTTCTTGGCGGTGCTAGCTGGAGAGCACAGCATCTGTTCCATGGGGCCTGGGCTGGTGCCTTGCACTGTCTTGGGTTTTTGGGGCTCTGCCAGATTCATGCTGCAGACACCCCCCCCCCCCCAGTTTCATCCGCACAGGTTCCTCCCTGACCTCTGCAGGCTGCTGTGGAAACAGTTCTTGAATTCCTGAGAGTCCTCTGTTTGCCAAGAGGTGTGGCCGGGCCTTGGTGGCCTCTTTCCGACCATCTCAGGTAACCTGGGGTCCTGGGGGAGGACCTGCCCACCACAGTTGGATGCAGCCTCTGTCCTGAAGCTGCTTGGGAAAGAGTTTGTCATCAGTTCTGCATGGCCTGGCTTCTGATAGCTATAAGGCATTGTCTGTGGGCCTAATGGTGATCACAGAGCAAAAACCTGTAGCAGATACAGCCAAGAATCAGAGCAGACTATGGGAGAAATTGCCTGGTCGCAAAGGTCGGCCGTGAGAGGAGATGGGAGCAAGGCAGCAGACACGTGGAAGCCTTTACTGGAGGCACGATCACCTGGAGTAGAAATGGAGGGGTCCTGTAGCCCTAGACACAGGTCTGAGTCTAACCTCATCCTCAAGGACACCTGGCCCGAGGGGAAGTCGGGGGCTTAGGCTGGGCGTGGTGTGCACTGGAAGCTGGCAGAGAAGCTTGGGGGACGCAGGACCCAGGCAGAGCCCTGCTTATCTGGGGGTGTCTTGGTTATTTTTCTCTCGTTGCTGAGGCAAACACCTGACGCCCAACATGAAGTAAGGAGAGGTTTATTTAGCTTACAGTTTCTGTGGACTTCAGTCCATACTCAGCCGACTCCAAGGCAGGGTGGCATGGCACTGGGGCAGCACTTCAAGGCAGCACCCAGAGCAAAAGGGGGCAGCCGTTCATGGCGGCTGCAAGCGGCAAGGGCAAACCGCGCCAAAGAGGGAAACACGCCCCCATTCCAACCTTACATTGTATGTCAGCTCCACCCCTGGGTGGGTGCAGGACTCACTGCCAACCCCAGCACTAGACAAGGAGTCAATCACAAATGCTAGATTCAGCCACTTCTGTGACTACATGAGACTTGCGGGGGCCATCTATATACAAACCGTAACAAGGGGTGTCCTAGTGCCTGGGGTTGGGGCTTGGTCTGGAGGTTGTCGGCGCCCAGGGTCAGTGGTGCCCTGCGTTCATGTCCCTGCCATGCTGGCAGCAGAGCCACGCTGGACCTGTGCTTTCCTGTCTCAGCCAGCTCTTTTTGTTTTCCAGTCCCTGCTGCAGTTTGCTAGGGAAGGGCAGGACATGCACATGGGTCTGCAGCTGCCTGTATACAACATCAGAATCACCTTGTAGGACTGGTACCCTGAGGGGCCTGGTGGGGCTGCTCCCAGGCAGGAGGCCCCGCACTGGGCACGTCCTGCATGTGGCCTTTGAGCTGGGGGTGTTGGGGGTACTGGTCCTGGCCTGGTGTATTTACACACTACGAAGTACTACTCTGCCATAAAGGACAAATTTGAGGCATTTACAGGAAAATGGTTGTGCTTTGAGACCATAATGTCAGGTGAAATAAGTCAGATACATGAGCTTAAATATCATATGGCTTCTTCTAGGTGAGAAACGCAAAATGTAAATAAAGAGCACAGTAAAAGATAGATGAGACCTTTTGCGACTGGGAATGGGACCCAGACGTGGAGGGAGGAGAGAGGGAAAGTCTGTACACAGCGCTGTGTGGTAACTGCAGGATGGAGACTTCGCCGGTTCTGAGCTGTCTGAAACTCAGCTTGGCACTGCAGACCTGAGCCACCCCTTTGGGCACGTGTGGTCATTTCAGCAGTGATACGGATCTGTCCGGAAGCAGTTCAGTTCATTCTCGGTTTACAGGACTGCACGCAGGCCCTCCTGGTCCAACCCCGGGACCCACCGGCCTCACCCATGCGCTGATGGAGTCTGAGCGTCTGTGGCAGAGTGCAGCCCGCAAGGTGCCGCTCGATGCCGGCAGCGTGCTCGGCCCAGGCAGCTTGTGCTTCTGACTGCGGTCTCGGTCCTTGTCAGGGGAGTCCTCGGGTTTTCAGTCAAGCCAGCCCACGGTGATGACTTGGACCTGGACCTCAGACCTTTGAGGGTGGCGGCGTAATGTGTATGCTGCCCCAGAGGCGTCTGACTCGGTGTGATCTGAGCGTTCATCTTCACGTCTGGCTGCATGATTGATCGCAAGTCTGAGCCCCCGGAAGAGCGAGTGCTTCTGATTCAGTGCTCTGGGCCACATGCGTGAGGCACAGGGACACTTGATTCATCTCTGTGCGCTCCTTCAGTACATCAGAGTCTGACGCCAGGGAGCGCCATGGATTCGTAAGCAGAAACGTGGCCTGCTGAGCTGCCCTGCTTTGCTTTTGCTGTGCACCAGGCTGTTTGCTTCCTGAAGAGCAGCTCTTTTGCCTCCTCTGCCTCAAGGGGCAGCCTCGGTGTCACCATCAGCAACAACAGGAAGCCAGGTGTCACCAGGCCTGGTGCTGTGTGTGGGCTTGGGTGTGTGCTGCTGAGCCCTGTGGCCCTTGCTGGGATAGGGTTGGAGCTCACACCCATCTCCGTGGCTGTGGAATTTTACCGAGGTGGCCTCTCCCCATGGGACAGCAAGGGGGTGCTGAGGAGCCATCATTATTTCTAACTTAGAGGGGCACTGATGGCCTAGGGTCTCAGAGCTAGGGGCTGAGGACATTTACCTGGCTGTGCCTGACATACAGGGCATGCTGATGGACACTGGAACAGACCCAAGATGTGCCCACATGGCACCCTCCTCAGCTGGATCCAGGGTGCAGAGACCCTGCGTACCCTGCTGGGATTCCAGCGTGGGGACGTCTGACCACAAAGCCCTGTGCTGTCCTGTGCATACACGTGTGCACTGTTCTCCCAGGGGTCGGGAGTTCAGGAATCTGGCCTTTCCTGTCCTTCACCCAGGTGAGGTATCCAGGATTCCTGCCCTCACTTCGACCCTCCCTGCAGGTGGAGTGTGGGGACATTTCCCACACCCACAGGGCTCTATCAGTGGACCCTTTGCTTGGCGTTTGGAGACAGGAGTAACAAGTGACTGCAGGACAAGCACCTCTTCTGTCCACTGAGGACTGCTGGGGGCAGCAGGGCTCACAGGACTGTAAAGGGTCAGTGGTCGGAGGGTGGACGCCCTGGGCAGCCAGAGATGAGTGCAACTAAGAGATGTCCTGAGACCTAAGGGCAGAGCTGTGAGAACGTCTGCACACAGCTCTGCTTGGGGACACTGGAGCAAGCTGCTCCCTGCACACTCGGCTGGCACGAGCCCTTCAGTAACTCCCAAGAAGGCAGCGGCTAGAGCGGCCGTAACTCACATCTCACTGTGCATGGTCTGAGGGCCCAGCACGTGGACAGAGAACGACTCGGGAACCTGGCAAAGTCAGTGTCAGCTGTAAGTCCCGGCCTTGTTGCTCATCAGCAGCAGGTGGGGAAGTATGTACTGGGCTCTGGTGTGCAGGGCAGGTGGGAACCGGGTGGTGGGTCCCTCACCAGGGTCCCATGTCCCCTGGTGGGCCGTTGTGCATGCAGCAGCCCTGGCTCCTTTCCTTAGGCCTCAGGTGGGCTGACCTCGAGGCACAGCGCTTGCTGCACAGCTGAATTCAACCAACTCATTCTGCACGCAGATAGTGATCCTGAGCTTCCTCGAAAGTTTGTTTTCCTCCCCCCCCTTTTTCTTTCTTTCTTTCTTTCTTTTTTTTTTTTTTTTTTGTGGTACTGGGGATTTAACTCAGGGCCTTGTACATGCTAGGCAAGCACTCTACCACTGAGCTACATCCCCAGCCCCTCACAAGTTTCTAAGACTAAGTTTTCTTATGTTTTCCATATTATTGTTGTATTTTCTTTCTCAACCTCCTAGTTGATTAGCTCCTGATTGACTAGTAGATTCTGGGAGCTGGGATCTATGGGGCACAGCAGGGACGGGCACCATGTCCAGGTTACTGGGAAGGCTGGTCTTGAAGCACCTGTATCACACAGGTCCCGGAAAGCTTCCCAAGTCTGCTGACTTAGAAAAGAATTCCGATGCTGCAACTGTTTGAAAGGGAGACTATTTTTAGCAACTGGTGTTAATATAATGAAGTATGACATTTAATTTTGAATATGCTAATATCCACAGCAAATATAAGCTAATGTACTCATCTTATGTTTTTAATTCATACGAATAGTGAAGAAATAGGAATTTTAAGCAACTTTTTTGGTTTAGGCATTGTATATAAAGCCCAGAAGAAATGTGTGTCCTACGGGCGAGAATACACGCATGTCACATTCGTCACAGCGGCTCTGCCAGCCCTTCTGCAGCACAGAAGGGAGCCTGCCCCCTCCTCCCAGCAGCCCCCGTGCCAGAGTCCTGTCACCAACTCCGACGGTGCGGGGCACACAGCGAGGCCCACATAGGGAGAAAACCCTCCCCAGTGCCACGGCCAGCTGGAAGTCTCCTCACGCACAGTAACAGGATGGGCAGAACCTCTTGGGGAGCCCATCCGGCAGCCAGCCGTGGGATGGGAGCCCTCTGGAAGTCCCTGGCTCCTTGTCCATCTCGGGACTGTTTGACCTAAGGCATTGCTGTACTGTTTAAATCATACAACTTCTGGAAGCTGCTGTGGCTTAGGGTTAGTCAGGAGCATGGTTATTTCGAGTGTTCCCAGTGTAACTCACTGCAGGTCAGAGCTTGCTCCTGGAGCACGGCTGGACACAGGACATGGAAGGGCAGGGTCGGGCCCATCTGCACCCTGGGGGATGTCACATGCATGGTGCGACTCCATCCATGTTAGGATATAATCGCTAACAGGTCACACTGGGAAGAAGAGGGCGCTGACCTTCGGCAGCCTGATCCTGCTTGGGCTCAGCCTCTTTTTGCAGGGTACCTAGAGACATTCAAGCAGCAGCTGCTTCCAGCACCAGGGAAGCGGCCTCAGCAGTGCAGCGCTGGCCCAAGGGAGGACCCTTGCCATGTGGCCCCCGTCCGTGCACTTGGTTGCTGCAGATCTTGCGACGTGCCTGACTCGGGGTGTCCACAGCCAGCTCTGCTGCAGTGAGGCGGGTGGGCCCTGCTCACCTGCTGGGTGACTGCAGATGGTCCCAGTCAGGTCTCAGGGGCAGCTTTCCTGGGTCAGCCCCATGGAGACTGTGCAGCTGGGTCATGCCCAGCCCACCGGACTCCACTCCTTCAGCAGGACACTGGAGCCACACGTCTGCCGGACCACAGCTCAGGACAGCGATGTGAGCTCGGGCCAGGGCAGCGCAGCCTTGAGCCCAGCAGGCAGGCTTTGGGAGGCGGCCAGGCTCAGGCCACGCTTCTCCCCAAGTGGCAGTGAGTGCCAGCTCCATGCCAGGTGCCCAGAAGCCTCCTTCCTGGACAGCACTGATGCCTGCAAAGCATGACAGCCCTGCCCATGCCTCCGCCTGCACCTGAAGCCCAGGACACAGCTCTCGTTTGGCTAGTTTGGTAGGGACAACAGAAGGCATCCCGACTGAGCACTGGCTTACGCTCTCGCCGAGTCCAGGGTGCTCGAGGGTGGCGGTCCAGGGTTGAGCCTACACAGCCTATTCCACTGCGTGCTCCCTGCAGGTTCTGGTGGCCGTCCAGCCAGAGAGCAGGGATGTTCTGAGGCCCCGGCTGGATCAAAGGGAGGAAGACCATCCTGTGTGGTTTCTAAGGCCTAGGTCTCCTGTGTTCCCTAAAGCTGCACTAACAGAATGAGCAGTCTGAACGGCCGGCTCTGCTTGATCTTCACGAAGGTTCCTGTGCCCTGATGGGACTCGCTGTTACGTCCTAGTTTGGACTGTCCCTTCGGGGTCTGCAAGGAGCAAAGGCCCCTGAAGCCCGGGGTGCCCTGCACCTCATTTCCCACATGCGTCCTCACATCCTTGTGCTGTGGGTCAGGGTCCCCCTGCCACTGACACTGAACAAGGGCCACTGGGTTGGTCATAGCTGAGTCCACACATCAGGGCATTGAGACCTGCTTAGTGTCTTCTGTAACCCGTGCTGCTCCAGAGTCTGAAGGAGCCCTGGACGCTGCCCTGCACGGCGCAGCTGACGATGGCGGCAGGCAGGCAGGCAGGCAGGGAGAGGACTGACTTTGTCCTCTACTTTCTGCTGAAGACAACTTTTGCTGACAGTAACGAGGAAGCCTCTTCTGGGACACGGCAGTGGCAGGAGAGTGAGAAGCTTTCTGTAGTTTCACCTTGGGCGTCTGTGGGGCCTGGAGTGGCATCAAGAGATAAACAGCAGATGCTGAAGGAAGGACCTGAGTGCCGTGTCACCTGCCTTGTCTGAGACGGACGCACGTTCCCTGTGGACGACGCGCCCAAGTTGCTGCTGAGTACGACATTGGAGGCTTCTCCTTGGTCAGGTGGCCGCCAGCACCTGCCCACCTAGCAGACGTCTTGTCTCTGTGGTGCGCGGTTCCACATTCCTTGCTGGGTCCTCTCTTCCATGCTCCCTCTCCACTTTGGCTTTTCTTCTTCCACGTCCAGGCATGGATGTGGGAAGTGGGGTGGGGTGACGGCTTCTCTAAGGTTCTCCTAGATGTGTTTCCAAGAAGCACCAAACAGGCCCAGGAGCAGAAGCCTCTGGGGGCCTTGCTGAGGTTGGCAGCAGTGAGCTGTCTCTGTGCCTCTCCACAAACACTTGTAGCCGAGTCCGAGCCGGCTGGCTAGGAAAGCCTGGAGGTCGTCCCATGTCACAGACCTCACAGCCCAGCTGTGCCGCCTTGCCTCAGCCTCCGACTCCCGCTAACCTGCTCCGGCAGAAAACGTGAAGCTGCCGCCCTCTGGCTGCTTCAGACCTGCAGAACTAGCACTTTGGTTCAGCTCCACCTATGTCTTTAAGGCCATGTTTGGGAACGCCTCTTGCTTGCTCTGGGCTCTTCTTAATCTGCATTTGGAGAGAAGGGAGGGGACACTAAAAACGTAGCTGTCGCGCAGTGAGAACCTGCCGTGCCCTTGGCCACCAGGACTGGACCTGCACTCTGGAAGCCGGGTGGTGGGACTTTGGTAGATTCTGTTGACACCACATCCACAAGCCCAGGGAACAATGCAAATTCAAACTTCTTTCTTTTTCCTACAAACAGGAAGAAGAACATGAATGGTTCGGAAGCACTGCTGCCTGACACAGGAAGTCAGAAGACTCCTGGTGACAGATGAGGAAGCCTGCAGAGGTGTGCAGAGATCACTCTGACACCATGTGACTGGTGGGGTATGGGTTTCCCCAGGTGACCAGTGTGGGTGCCTGCGGCCAGAGCCCAGGACAGGGCGATGCCCTCCTGCTGACCTCTGCCTTAATGAGTCACAAGGGACAAGGTCTGTGCGGCCAGCCCTGTGCAAACACCCGGAGGGCACACCCTCTTCCAAGGACAGGGGAGGCAGGGCAGAGGAGAAGTGAAATCTGATCTCCTGCCAGAAAAGCTTGTGAATCCTGAGACTGGGCGGCCAGAGGCCGCAGGACTTGGCCCACCATGGAGAATTCGGTGGCCTGCGTTCTCTGCCCCGAAGAGGACCGCGCGCGCGGGGCACCGGGAGAGGGCAGTCTGCTGCCGCAGGACGCGGCCGCAGGGGAGGGCTCTGCGTCTGCGTCTCTGTCCCCGTCGCCGGCACAGACACCCTGCAGCCTGCGCGCGTCCCTGTGTTTCAGCTCTGGGGACGAGTCCCCGCCGCAGTCGAGCGCCGCCGCCTCGCAGGACGCCGCGGCGTCCCCGCCCTCACGCGTGGTGCAGACGCAGTGGGCGGTCAGCAGCGCGGGCGCCGCGTCCCCGGGGGAGCGCGCGACTCCTGAGGACCCCGCGTCGCCGGAGGAGCCTGTGTCGCAGGAGGATCCCGCGCGTCCGGAAGAGCTCGTGTCCCCCCAGGACCCCGAGTCCCAGGAGGAACCCACAACCCCCGAGGAGCGCGCGCGCCAGGAGGGGCCCGCGGCGTCTCTGGAGGAGCTTGGAGAGCCCCCGCCTGTGCTCCCCGGCGTCGGGTCCGCGCACGGGGAGCCGGACCTGGTGCTCGAGGTGTGCGGCTGCCGGCTGCGCGCGCACAAGGCGGTGCTGGCCGCGCGCAGCGACTTCTTCCGTGCACGCGCGTCGCGGGACGTGCTGCGCGTGCAGGGTGTGAGCGCCGAGGCGCTGCGCCTGCTGCTGGCCGACGCCTACGGCGGGCGCATGGCGGGCGTGCGCCCTGACAACGTGGCCGAGGTGGTGGCCGGGGCGCGCCGCCTGCAGTTGCCTGGGGCCGCACAGCGCGCCACCGACGCCGTGGGGCCGCAGCTGAGTCTGGACAACTGCTACGAGGTGCTGAGCGCCGCTAAGCGGCAGCGGCTGGCTGAGCTGCGCGACGCCGCCTACCGCTTCATGAGCGACCGCTACCTGGAGGTGCTTCGGGAGCCCACCGTGTTCGGGCGCCTGTCCGGCGCCGAGCGCGACCTGCTGCTCCGCCGCCGCCTGCGAGCCGGCCGCCCCCACCTGCTGGCCGCTGCGCTCGCCCCTGGGCCGGCGGGGGAGCGCGCCGGGAGCCGCCCGCAGAGCCCCTCGGGGGACACGGACACGCGCGGGGACGCGGCCGTCTACTGCCTGGCCTCGGAGGCGGGCGGCTGGCGCGCGCTCACGCGGCTGCCCGAGGGTGCGGCTGCCCGCGGCTGCGCCCTGTGCGTGCTCTACAACTACCTCTTCGTGGCGGGGGGCGTGCTGCCCGCGGGCCCCGACGGCCGCGCGCGCCCCTCGGACCGCGTCTTCCGTTACAACCCGGCCACTGACTGCTGGGCGGCTGTGAGCCCGCTGCGCCAGGCGCGCTCGCAGCTGCAGCTGCTGGCCCTGGACGGCCACCTCTACGCGGTGGGCGGCGAGTGCCTGCTCAGCGTGGAGCGCTACGACCCGCGTGCTGACCGCTGGGCAGCCGTGGCGCCACTGCCCCGGGGCGCCTTCGCCGTGGCACACGAGGCAGCCGCCTGCAACGGCGAGATCTACGTGTCTGGGGGCTCGCTCTTCTACCGCTTGCTCAAGTACGACCCGCGGCGCGACGAGTGGCTCGAGTGCCCGTGCAGCCGCAGCCGCGAGCGCTCAGCCGACATGGTGGCGCTCGACGGCTTCCTCTACCGCTTCGACCTGGGCGCGGCGCGCGGAGGTGAGGACGGTGCGGTGGGGCCGGGCGCTGTCAGCGTGTGGCGCTACCACTGTCTGGCCAAGCAATGGAGCCCGTGCGCCGCGCGCCCGCCGCCCTGCGCGCCTGGCCTGCAGTCCTTTCGCTGCGCTGCGCTGGACGGCGACATCTACTGCGTGAGCCGCGCAGGCACCTGGCGCTTTGTGCACCCTCGCGATGGCGAGCCCGACGGCCACTTTGAGCCGGAGCCCCTTGCGGGAGCCCTGGACGTGCGCGGCGTGCTGGTCCCTTTTGTCCTCAACCTGCCCGAGCTGCCGCCGGACCCCAGGGAACAGGGTGCTGTGGACAGCTAGAAGAGGGCCCTGGGGCTGGGGTCTTAGGCGGGAAGGGGGCGGAGGAGAGGGGAAGAGACTGGGCAGGGCTGCTGGCTTCTGCGGCCTGGGCCTGCGGTGTAGAGTCGTGCTGTGAGGGTAGGTGCTTCGCGGGCTGTGCGCTTACCGCTTCTGCACTTCTTTCTGCTTCCATTTGCTTAGTGGGCACCATGGCGTAAGGGCTAGGATGTGTGCAGAGGGCCCCGGACGCGAGCTGCAGGCTGCCTCCCTGAGGGAGTGGGGCGCACGTGAGCACCGAGGGGCCCAAGTGCTCCGACCTGCTCTCCTGCGGGATGAGGGGCCGCCAGACCTGCCGCCAGAGCGCCCCTCGCTGGGAGGAGCAGCTGCGCGTGCGCAGGGAAGTGGGTCAGATTCTGACTTTGTTTCACTTTTGGCTTGAGATTTAACATCAGAACTGATGAGCTCTGTGATTCAGTAAAAAGCTCTCGCTGCTGTGTGCTCACGTCTGAGAGCTCCGCCCTTTCCAGAGGATAGCTGACAGGTGTTGTGGTAAAGTCCTTGGTCACCAGTGTGATGGCAGTGCCTGAGCCGCAGAGGCCTGCGGGAACACAGTCGGTCCCTGTTGGAGAAGGAGCTGATGCAGGATGTTGGTGAGCACCGGTGATGGGCCTGCTGCTGTCATCCTGGGTCTCTGGTGAGATGTCCCAGCCAGGCCGAGAAGTGGCTGTGTCCTGCGGGAGGCTGGATCTGCTCTGCTGGACACTTCAGTTAGGAGGAGCTGGAAGGTGTGCTGTTGCTCAGAGGAAGTGAAAGGCCTTCTGCAAACGGCACAGACGTGGTTCGCATCCACTTGTGAATTGTGCACTTCTGATGGTGGGTCTGGATTATGAACCCAGGCTGTCCTCTTGCTCTGAGCGGTGAGGACTCATTGAGATGAACACACTGAGCATGGACTTGAGCATGATTTGCTTGTTAACTGCTGGCAGGCATTGGCATCTCTATGGAAATCAGTGGGTAGTTGGGAAATGGGGTTCACTTTCTAAACAGCTTATGGTTGTGAAAGGGCTCTGCTGAGTGTGTTTAGAAACGATCAGCTTGACCCTCATGCATGGCCTGGGGTGGGATTATGATTTCGGCCTGTGTTTTCTGGGGGCTTGTGGGCTTGTCGTGATTACTCATAAGCCGGGCAGTTAGGGTGGCTGCCTGGGTAGTCGTCTTAGGAAGGAAAAACGGACTTCGTTTGCCTGACTTCTTTGTCCTCTGATAGGAGTACGCTGAAGAAAGGGAGAAGAAGAAATACAAAAGACAACAGATAATGCTGTTTTAAGGAAAAGTACATTTTATATTGTTGTGCATTTTTCTGTACACTTTTATTACGGATGTTTTTATATGAAATGGATCCAGACTAATATTTTCATTCCTTAACTATCAAGTCCAGGTAATACTATCTCTGGGGCGTTTCCCAAGGAGTCCTTCTGGGGTGTTCACTGTTGGGAAAGTGGCCCCGAGGAGGACAGGGGGGTTGGTCACACAGCGCCATGCGGGGTGACATTTCTGCCTGTTGCTGTGACTTCGTTGAAGCAAATAGCTCCTGCTGCAGACAGCAGGTCTTCCCGTGGGCACTGGAATCCCAGGGACTCCTGCGATCTTGTGTCACGAAATGTGAGAGGTGAGGAGGGATTACCATTGGTGGACATCTGGCCACCTATTGTGCAAATGGGCAGGACAGTATATTTCAGATTTCTAGATAGGAACAAACTCATGAAAATGGGAGTGAGAGGTCCTGACAGGACGAAGCACTGGTTCCATTTTGTTTTGGGGCCAGGCCCCAGGTGTGGAGCAAGGTTTTTGATCCTCAAACTACCGGAAAAGCCACATCCACCCTCCTACAAACCTGGACACCATGGGGGAGGTGGCTGAGACACACCCCCAGTGTCCGGCCGTGCCAGCCCTGTCCCAGGACTGCGGGAGTGGGCTTACTCCTGGCTCCAGACGGCGAGAGCATAGAGGACTGTTGCATGTGTGCCATCCCTGCGCAGCCCTGGCATCTCCAGATGGAGCCATGTGCAGAGAGAGGGCGATGCAGCCGAAGCCCCAGCTTCCTGGTTACCTGGGACCCAAAGGAAGGAGCCACATGCTTATTTCTGGTCCGTCATCCTGCTCTGGCCTAGGGTCCTCGCCCCGCAGCTCTGTGGGTCTGGCACGGGGTGATTTGATTTCTGCAGCCACAGTGACCCCTCCTTTGCCTTTAAGAGAAGGAAACACACTGTGGAAATTCATTTGCAACTTCGTTAAAACTCTTACTTGTTTTACTGCATATCCTTAGCAAGAAATGAATCGTCTGCTCCACTTCTGTTAATTTCTGGTGTTGTTTGGGTAATTCTGGTCTCAGGAAACTTCCTGTGAAATTCGGAAGCTGCTTGTCTCTGAGGTTCTTTGCTTTGAGCTGATGTCAGGATCTGGATCGATCAGAACACAGTCACTCATGATCCCTCGCTTTGCGTAGATGTTTTCCTTAGCTTACAGGAAGTTCTATTTTGAAGTTAAATGCCAATTTTTTAACTTTCCCCTTTTCTCCGGAATGTTATTCTTCATGAGGCAATGATGATTTGAGCGGAAAGTGGAACTGTGCACATTCTAGTTGCATCTGGCCCTCTCCCTGCAGTCACGGCCTTGGCGCCTTCTCCACATCCGCAAAGGGTCCGGACCGAGGTGATGAAGCCCTGGCCCGAGATGTCCTGAACAGCTTTGAACAGCTTCGCGGGCTGACTGGAGGTGGAGGGAAAGTGTCCGTGTGTTTTAACGTGCAGGCGAAGCTCCACCAGTGCTTGGTAAATCGCTGACTGGTGCTGACCAGTGCTCACTTGCTGCCCTTTACTCTGATGAGCTGTTGAAGGCAGAGTTCCGGCCTGCTGCTCCTGTGTGCGCAATGTGTTCATTAACGCTAGAGTTCTAACCTCCTGAATGTCAGTGCTGTAAAACCTCCTGTGTGTCCACATGTGCAGAATGAAATAAAGCGTGTGGAAGACGCCTGTGCTCCTGGAATCTGTCTGCCGAGAGAGAGCAGGGGACTGGGTGCGCTGCTTGGGTCCCCCTGCGGGTCAGTAGAGCTCACTTGGGACAGAGATTTCTCAGACACAGGCACCCCAGCGTCCCAGCCCACCTGTCCCCTGGCAGGCGGGGCCCCTTCAGCCCTGCTGTCTCAGGCACAGCCCATCTTCCTGAGGGTACGCATGCTGTCTGGGCCTGGTGACACTGGTGTGGCCCTGGGGGTAGAAGCTTATGAGCTCAAGAGCCTAGCTAGGGGCTCCTCACACCACCTGGGGTTCAGGAAGCACTGGGGTGCCAAGGACAAGAGGGGACAGCAGCATCCTGCTTTCCCTTACCCTGGGGGTTCTGCGCTGTGCAGGCGGGGCTCTGGCCACTGGGTTCTGGCCCAGGTGATGTGCAGCGTGGGGAGCTCAGCCGGGGATGAGCGGCTGTGAGAGGCACAAGGTGCAGGCATGGGCTGCTCTGTGAGGCCGGGCTGGCTGAGGCATCCCCAGCAGTGAGCTTGGCAAGACGTCAAAACCCAGAAAACACACAAGGTGACACCTCAGGCACCTGTGCCTCCCAGGGCAGTGTCGGGAAGCACCCAAGTGCCAGCCCTGTGGCCTGGTCCGCAGCAAGCAGTGGACAGCAGGGCACGTCAGCAGCCAAGCAGAGGCGGCTGGCGGCTGCCATCAACAGAGCCTGGCACAGGCGCAACATGTGTTCCACCCCTGCGGGCCAGAGACCTGCTCCACTGGAGGGTACAGCGCCCCTACCAGGGGTGAGGTGGTCCCTGAGTGGGGCCAGGCTGTGACAGGCTCCTCCATGTGCACGCACAGCCCGCATCATTCCCTGGGCGTGACAGGCGGTAACTCCCTCGGGCACTGCGGTGAGTGCTCTGGGGCTGGTGGGAGGAGCAGTCAGGTCTGGGGTGCTGCTGGCTCCACTCTTGCAGAGCCCAGTGGCTGGGTCCACTGCTGTCCCCAGAGTCTGCAAGGACAGGAGGGATCCCTGGCCACCGCCGGGGTGCAGGGACCTGTGCAAGGCTAGAGCCCTGGGGAGGATGATGTGGAGTCCCTGCTGGGTGGCCGCCATACTGTCCACTGGGAGTGGACTGCCACACCGACGACACAGGGCACGGCCGGACAACAGACAGCGAGGGTCCCTGTGGTGCCCCTCTCTGCTCCTCCAGAAATCACGCTCATTGGTCACTCTCAGGTCCCCTCCAAGCCTGGGTCCATCCCATCTTCTCAGCCCTCATGACCCCCTCCCTGGAGCTCCCTGCAGTGCACAGTCTAGGGAATGGCTGTGACCCAGGCTCTGCTCAGCTGGGCTCCCGGAGCAAGGGCCCCACGGCGCTGCTGATCCCCACGGCGCTGCTGATCCGACCTGACACCCCAAGGGCATCCTCTCAGGCCAGGGGCTCTCCTGGGAGTGTTGTTGAAGGCGCTGGTGCTGCCGTTGCCCCTCGTCTCCTGTGTTTTCTTCTACAGGAGACCATCTGCAGCCTCAGAGGGTCCCCGCCCAGGGTTAGGGTCGTGATAACAAATCCCAGTGGTTTTCTTTGCAGCCTTTAAACTGAAGGTGATGCCAGAGGACACAGGGGCTTTGGACGGTGGGGCAAGTGTAAGACACGGAGTGCTGCAGCAGTCCGGTGTTCTCCCTCGGTGAGGAAATCGAGCTCCGTGGAGGAGCCTGGGGCAGCCGCGGCCACCCCTGCAGTCTGTGCTGCCACTGCCACGTGGCCCCGCCACCATCACCTGTGGCGAGCTCCTCTCAGTCTCACGGAGCCCAGCCCCGGCCTG
>RJWT010015657.1:0-20295 GCA_004365215.1 Cuniculus paca | reverse complement strand
GACACTAGGGTTACCATTGTTAATTTCCTATTGCTATGTCTTGAAGACCTGTATTGTTTGCAGTGTTCTGATATGCTTTGTTGTGTTTAACTATTTTGTTTTGTTTTATTTTGTTCTCTTTAAAATAAAAAATATATAAATAAATAAATAAATAAATAAATAAATAAATAAATAAATAGAAAGATATGGTATTTTCATAGAATGGAAAGCTACCCAGCTATAAAGTAGGATAATCTCAAGGTTTTTGTAGGTAAATGGATGCAACTGGAGATCATGTTCATGGGCGAAACAGTTTGAACTCATATGGGTGAAAACTAGCATAAAAAACAGGATTTAGTGGGATCCAAAAACACAATAGATATTATAAAAGTGATGGGGAGGAAACACCTACGAGGAGAAGGTGGTAACCAGTGTTAACTTCTTATTGTCTTCTCTTGAACTCTTGTAATGTTTTCACAATTTTGTTAGGTTTGATTCTGTTCTGTCTTATTAGATTTTACTGTGTCTGATGGTATGGACAGCTAGTTTGAACGTAATGGGATGTGTTATGGTAATCATGGCTGGTTTCCTATTACCTTGTTTTGAAGTCCTATAATGCTTTCATTCTTTTGCTTAATTGATTTTATTCTGTTTTGTTTGATTTTATTATGTGTGATGGTATAAACAGCTATTTTGAAGAAAAGGAGACATTATAGTAACCATTGTTCATTTCCTTTTATCTGGTTTTGAAGTCCTGTAATGCTTTCATTCTTTTGTTCTGATTGGTTTTAGTCTGTTTTCTATTATTTGATTTCAGTGTGTATGAGGGTATGGACAGCTATTTTGAAGAGAACAAGAGACATTATGGAAGCCGTTGTTGATATCCTATTGTCTTGTTTTGAAGTCATTCTTTTGTTTTGATTGGTTTTATACTACTTTGTTTTGTTTGATTGCATTGTGTGTGAAGATATGGACAACTATTTTGAAGAAATCAAGAGACATTCTGGTAGCCACTGTTGATTTCCTGTTGTCTTGTTGTGAAGTCCTGTGTTGCTTACATTGTTTCGTTCTGATTTGTTTTCTTCTGCTTTGTTTTATTCTTTTTAAAATAAAAAAAAGGAACATTTATTCCTGAGATTACCACAGGGTGAGATGAATAGATCATAATGCCACTTGGCAGTAACTCTCCTAGTGTCTGCAATGAGATCAGTAGGGGATGCCTGAAATTGGCCAGAGAAAGACCTGCTTGTTCTCCCCACTTAACTACTTTTTCCTTCAGTACCTCACATCCTCCTTCCTTCTTCCTCACTTCCCATAAGACAGAGAAGTCACGATTCCAAAGGAAATGCGCAATCTAAGCAATAGGTTAAAAGTAGACAAAACAAAACAAGCTTCAGTGCTATGTGGACACTAAGCATGCAGCAGGAGAATCAGAGGAAGGCAGGTGCAGCAATGTCTTCAAATCAATTTGATTCAGTTCTGTTTAAGTCAACTGTCAGGAAGAGATGAGATGGGAGAAGTATAAGTAAGAGCATTTGAGCCTGAAGAGATTGCTCATTGCTCTACAGGGTGATGTGACTACTAAAAGGTTTATCAGAAACTCATGATAAATGAGACAAAAACCACATGCAGATCAATAAGAACTGTGCGGGTCAGGAAGAGCATGTGGCAGTGGAAGAGGGCAGCATAAACAGAGACTAAATGCTGCCTCTGTTAACAGGATCTCCCCTATTTGGTCCTGACTTGGAGCTGCAGAGTGTGTTCCAAGCCTCTGATTTCTTGCTACAAATGAGCTAAGATATATGTGATGTAATTGATCATTTTAAATGTCATATGTAAACATTAAAATGGTACTGTCCACAATTACACTAGAACTTCTCCACTTTTCTTCACTCAAATAACTCTATGAAATGTAGTTCTATAATGTATGAAACTCTTCCCTCTCCAGAATCTACTGGGGTATCTTCAGAAATGGAACAAGACAGTAGGCATTTTAGTTCATTCCAGTGGATACAGAGGCCCTTCTGTGCATGTGTGTGTTCGTGTGTGTGTGTGTGTGTGTGTGTGTGTGTGTATGCTCATGTGTGCTTGAGTGTGTGAGAAAGCATTTGTGTATATTGTTTTAAAGAACTACCTGCTGGGTTGTAAACTCCATAGAAAGATAATGGTAAGCAAGGAAAAAATAATAATAATCAAGGGTATTGACACAGGACCTTAGCTCACACCTTGCTGAGCTTTGAGAAGAATTTAAAAGCATGTTTTTCCAAGAACAATTTGCAGGGTGAGTATATAGGCCCTAAGAAACCACATATTATTGAGACAAATTCTAGATGCTGATCTCTTGCAATTATTTTTAATTATTTAATATAATTTTCCCGTGACATAGATCAAAACTAATATACTCCACTGAGCTCCATCAAAGTTCCCTGAGAAGTGCTAGGAAGAACAGCAGGTGGATCCCCAGGACCTCCAGGCCCTATATCAAAGTATCCTAGAGATTCACACTGAAGTAAAGTGTCTGCTACACTCCCATGAGATAAAGCAATACCTTATACATGAACAAGGCAATGCATACATAGACTCAGGCTCATTACACAATAAGACATATTAGAAAGCAAATGAGACTCCTTGGGGTACTGCATCGGATGTGAAGAAAGTGGCATAAAGTTTGCTGCCAGGTTTTTAGTAGTTCCTTTGAAACACTGAAATTACTTTTGGATAAGGCAAGTGTGGGTAGGTTGGTCTCTTTGGATCTGGCAATTACAATGTTCACATGAAGAGTGATTGATATGTGCCTACATTCTCACTGGCTAGTCATGCCTGGAACTGGACTCAATTCTGGAGGCTGCATTTTGAAGGAGATTAGCCAGAAAGTTTCCAAAGTCAGAAACCACAGTGGTGAGTAATTCAAGAATTATTTCATGGGAAGCACAGTTGACAGAACTGGGGCTATAAATCTGAAGAAAAGGAGATTAAGGAAAGGGGAAGCCAAATTTTCGAAGTTTTAAAAGTTTTCCACACTGTATGTCTCATATTTTCCCAAGTACGCTATGAGTACATGACCTCAGTAGCTTCTTCTACTTCACATGTTCTTCTTCTCTTGCCTTCTCTTGCCTGTTGATTCCTCCAGATCCAGCTTTGAACCACCTCCCCAGAAAGCCCTGCATGAGTCCCTCTCACGTCCTCTCTCCCTGCCATAGGCAGCGTGCCAAGCTTTCTTCCTCTCTGCCCTTATTATCCATAAAAATTCTGTGTGACAGTAGAATTTATATTTCAATGTCTATATCTCTTTTCTTTTAATCCTTGGGCTTTAAGTGGATCCTACATTTCTTTCACTAATATTTGACCACCCTTTCCTGAATATCTTTTATATGATAAGCATTATATTTAGGACTAGAATAAAAAGCCAAAAAAGCTTTAGCCTGTATTCCTGCAGAACATAAAATAAAGACAGATGCAAATATCAGAAATAGATAAGGACATGTTCTCTCATATCGTCTTCTCGATGTTGTACTGGTGATTCTAGTCAATGCAATAAGGCAAGAAAAAGAATAAAAGGAACCCACATGGAAAAGGAAGAGGAAAAACTACATTTTATTTGCTGATGACATGATAATCCATGTAGAATATCTGAAATAATCTAAAATTAATAAATGAGTTTAATGAGATTGTATAACTGAGGAGCCACACAAAATCAATTGCATTTCTCCATTAAGGGGAACAATTGGATATTCAAATTTAAAAGTAAGCATCAAAAAACATTAAATAAGTAGGGATAAATCTTGGGAAAAATATGAATGGCTTATAAACGGAAAGCTACAAAATATTGCTGAAAGAAATTAAAGATTTAACTACAAGAAATATTTGTATTCATGAATCACCAAATACTATGTTGTAAGATGACAAGTGTCTACAAATTAATCTCTTGATTCAGTGCTATCCCAATCAAAATCACAGAAGACTTTTTTTCTGTAAAAACTGACCAGCTGATCCTAAAATTAATATAAAAAGGAAAAAAACAAAGATTACTCTAAATAAATGTTTAAAATAACAAATTTGGAGAAAAAAACACTGTGTGTTTTCAAGACTTACTGTAATAGTATTGTAATTCAACAGTGTTGTACCCATTTGAAGCAGAATTAAATCAATGAATTAGAATACAGATTACAGTACTAGACTCATCTACATGGGTATATTTGATTTATTTTATAAAAGTACAGGTGCAATTTATTAGAGAAAAGATAGTCTTTTCTACAAATGCCATTCAAAACATTAGATATCTGTGGGCAAAAAATGAACTTTGATCAAGATATTGCACTACATCTACAAATTTTCCCAAAATAGATCATTGAGATAAATTAAAACCTAAAATCCTAAACTTCTAGATAAAAAAATAAAAGAAAAATTTTATGACTTTCAATTTGGTAAAGATTTCATAGATACTACATCAAAATCATAATCCATAAAATAAAAAAATAATACATTAGACTTCCTCAACATTAAAAACTTCCACTCTCAAAAAGACACTAGTAAAGCTGGGCCTAGTGACACGTGCCTGTAATCCCAGCATTTCAGAGGCTGAGGCAGGAGAATTGCCATGAATTGAAGGCCAACCTGGGCTATATAGTGAGTTGAAGGCCAGCTTGGACTACAAACCAAACCTTTGTCTCAAAAATCCAAATGAAATAAATAAATAAAACACTATTAAGATAACGAAAAGAAAAACTACAGACTGAGATAAAAAATATTTGTGATACATATATTTGATGAAGGACCTGTATCCAGAATAAAAAAATCTCTGAAAATGCCATAATAAAAAGACCAAATCTCCCAACTTTTAAAAACATGGGGGAAAGATTTGAGCTAATACTTTACCAAAGAAGATACAATGGTGGAAAAGAAAAGGACATGAAAGGAGTCAATGAAATTAATTTTAGAAGACTGCAAAGTAAAGCCACAATAAGATACAACTATATACCTATTAAAAACTAAAAAGACTATACCACATGTTGGCAAGATTGTGACATAAGTAGAACAATTATATACTATTAGTGCAAATGCACATTTTAGCCTGTTTTGGAAAATTTGTTGACAGTGTTTTAGAATTCAAGCATGCTTCTAACATATGATCTAATAATTCTATTCCTAGGTATTTATCAGATACATGAAAGTTTATGCCCACAAGACATGATCACTAACATTCATGTAACTTTATTTGTAGTAGACAAAAACCTGAAACCATGCAAATGTTCATAAACAAATTCTGCTGTATCCAAATAATGGACTGCTATTCATCAATAAAAAGAAATAAACTGTCAATGCACTCAACAACTTGAATAAATCTCAAAATAACTACAACTGGGGGATGAGCTACAAAGGACACAAGGAGCAGGCAGATGTGGTCATTATCCTGATTTTGGTGATGATTCCCAGATGTATATAAAACTCATTTAATTATACACTTTAAATATGTGCCATTTATTATTTATCAGTTATCTCTCCCAGAAAGCTATTTTAAAGACATAGAAATTTTTAACAATTTAATTTAATGTGCCTGGGACATATCAGAGGTTTGAGATATCTTGAAATATCAAAGACATGCAACTAGCTTATCAGATTATCTGTTACTTTGAAATACAGAACTAGATCAAGAAGGCAGATTTCCCTTTAATGCCTTCATTTGAACTGTCCAATAGCAGAATGAGATTCTAAATTAGGAAGGCTTCTAGCAGAGAGATTAAAACTGTGATTATGGAGTAAAGGAGATGAGGGTTCAAATTCTGATTTGGATTCTTACAGTGTGATCTTAAGCAAGTCACTTAAATTATTTCCTATTTCTCATCTACAAAGTAGAGATAATCAAGAAATCAACCAATGACAAATGTTGGCAGGGATTAGGAAAAAGAGAGACAATTCTCCACTGTTGGAGTGTCCACTGGTGCAACCCTTGTGGAAATCAGTGTAGAGATTCCACAAAAAACTAAAACTAGAGGTTTTGTTTGACCCGGCTACTCCCCTCCTTGGTATCTTCCCTAAAGCATTAAAAACGTCACACCACAGTGTTATATACACATCCATGTTTACAGCAGTGCAGTTTGTAATAGCTAAATCTTGAAAACAACCCAAATGCCCATCAACTGATAAATGGATAAAAAAGATATGTTGTTTTTATACAGTGGAGTACTACTCAGCCATAATGAAGGATAAACTTGGGACAAGTATAGCTAAATGGATGGACTTTGAGACCATAGTCTAAAAGTGAAATAAATCAGACAAACATAAGTAAATATCACATTGCTTCTCTGGTGAGAAATTGAAAGTGCAAATAAGAACCAAAAGGTGTAACAGATATTGTAAAATTAGAAGAAATTGTTCAAAAAGAAAGGGGAACTAGGAAAGGGGAGGGGAAAAGGAAGAAAGGGAAGAATAAAAAATAAGAAAAAGAAGGATAAAATGGAAATGAAGTTTTGTAAAAATGGAAGGGAAGAAGGATTAAAGGGAGGGGAGGGAAACAGGAATAAAAGAGGAATAAAGATGTATCATGTATGGGGGACCAATGGCAGGAGGATAGCATGGTAGAGATGAGTGCATATTGATTGTAATCATTAATGTAGATGACCTCAATTCACCAACAAAAAGAAACATGGACAGAGTGGACCAGGAAATAGGCTCCATCAATATGCTATATACAAGAAACACATTTGACTAGAAAGAAAATTCATAGACTGAAGACTGGAAAAGATGAGACAATGCTTCATGTAATGGGAACCCAGAAAAAAGCAGAGGTAGCTTGCTCATTCACTGTGGAATGAATAGGAAAGTTATGGTATTTTTATACAATGGAAAGCTACTCAGCTATAAAGAAGGATAAGCTTGAGGCTCTTGTAGGTAAATAGATGCAACTTGACATGCTCATGAGTGAAATGGTTCAGACTTACATGAGTGAACATCATGTTATCATCCTAGCATAAAAAAAAACTGAAGGAGTGGGCTGGGGATAATAACTCATCAGTATAAGTGCCTTCCTGGCAAGCACAAGGTCCTCAGTTTGATCCCCAGTGCCCAAAAAACCAAAAACAAAAAAAAAAATGAAGGAGTGAGTGGAATCCAAAATGTACAATAGATATTGCAAAGGTGAAAGGGGAGGAAATGTCTAAAAAGGGAAGATGGTAGCCATTGTTAATTTCCTATTACCTTGTTTTGAAGTGCTGTATCATTTTCATTGTTTGGTTTGGTTTTATTCTGTTTTGTTTTGTTTGATTCTATTATATCTGATGGAATGGGCAGTTGTTTTGAAGCAAGATATGTTATGGTAGCCATTGTTGATTTCCTATTATCTTGTTTTGAAGTCCTATATCACTCTCATTGTTTTGCTTTGATTGGCATTATTCTGTTTTATTTTGTTTGGTTTTATTCTCTTTAAAATAAAATTTAAAAAAAAGATATATCATGCACAGGTTCAAATTCCCTATGATGAATGTGATCATTATGTATATCTAAATGGTACCAATAAATTTAATAATAATAAAGTAAAAAATTTTTTAAAATAGATAATAGCATTTATATCATAGAGACAGTATGAATAATAATGAAACTAAACATGCAAAATATATTACTGAACTGAGACAAGGTGCTTTTTTTGGAAGTGAAGTCAATCAAACCCAGAGTCTTGTATGTTGGGCAGGCCTCTACCACTGACCTAAATATCTATACACCCACCCAGGATAGGGCATTTCATTCCAGCCACACAGACATTGTTTTGGAAACTGATTAGAGTACTATTACCAGAAGGGATCCAAGGAAATCCTCAAAGAGGAAATAGGATCTCAATTCACCAAGATAGGTTCTTGACTATTTGTCACAGAAGAATTTTAGGACTTGTCAGTGAGAAGCATAAACAGATGTATTAGGCAGATTTCAAAAATGAGAGAAAATAGAGAAAGAATTTCTGTTTATGGAATTGACGAGGGCACAGCTCTGGAAAAGAGGATCCAATTGGCTTATTTACAAAGGAATGAGACCATGTTGCATGGATTGACTGAGATGAGTAAGAGTCTGGTTGATCATTCTTTTTTTTTTGACTCTGGTTTTGCAGAATGGCTCCAGAAGTCCTTATCATTTAATCCAGTCTCCACAAGATAATTGTTTCTGCTTGGTGCGGCCTCAGCTTTGTGGAGACTATACTGGAATCCAGCGTGACTAGATAAGGCAATGACAGGTGGCATCTGGGTGCTCACCGGTAACTGAATGTCTCTGCAAACCTCTTATCTTCTTGCTGTCAGTCTCGTGGAAGATGAGATAGGTCATTTAAATATAGGATCGACCTACCTTATTTGCCAGCTTTTAGACAGACACTTCCCAAATGATTAGCATGCCTATATGCAGAGCTGAAAAGGGATTGGATGCAAAACCTTAAGGAAATAAAAGTAACAGATACACAATGACAGTCAAGTTGTTCTGCTTTTAGTTACCTATTGGGCCTCCACAGGTCGAAGTGAAGAGTTGCTGTTTTGCTTTTGTTTTTACAGCAACACCTATGAAGTCCCTGACTTCCTCGAGAGAAAAAACATCGTGCTTTTAATGAGTCACAGGTTAAGATCCCAGAAGTCTGTGTGTCATGTATCCCTGTGGTGGTCTCTGACTGTGTCAGCACCTGTGACACGGAGGTTATAGAAACAGAGAGGTAAACTCAGAGGTAAACAGAGAGGTAAACTCTTCATTGCTCAACTCTTAATCTCACTACATTCCTTGGATGGTTTTTTTAAATAGTAACAGCACCCATAAGTATCCTGTGCTACACATTCAGGTCCCCACACCTACATGCTCCTCTTCCTAGGCATAGTGAAAAAGTTAAAAAAAAAAAAAAGAAAAGAAAAGCTCAGTGACGTTGCCTAACCAGGATCTCGAATCTTACCAAACTCATTTGTACAGAAGCTCTTTCATCATTAAACAAATACTTTGCAATACTGCTATAAGTCACCAAGGGCAACAAACCTACTCAAAGGGGACTTCAAAGATCCCGTTTTGATGACACTGTTTCTTATGAATTTCTCTTTGATGAGTTCCAGTTACTGGTGTTTGTACAAACTTGATTCAGGGTCACAAATTCAGCAACAATAGAACTGCCTCTCCGAGGGCTCTAAATGGCCATACAATCTGTGAAAAATGTGTAACAGACATGATTCCTTAGTGTTCCCTCCATTGATTGGTCAAGAAGAATGATTTCCTTGCTCAAGGCCATGCAGAAGGAGAGCCATCAAAGAACCAAAGGAACTCAAGGGCTCCTGATTGCTGATCCCACATACAATGGCCCAGGGGCCAGCAGTCCTGACATCTGTGCCCAGTTAGCTCTTTATTCACTTGACACTGGGATAAAATCAAGGGCCTTCCTTATTCCAGACCCAGTCTTTTGTTTCTTTAGACTGAAGGATCTTAAAACTACAGATGCACAATTGTTTACCATTGGGCGGACATGGGTTTGTCTATTTTTTTTTGTTTTGTTTTGTTTTGTTTTGCGGCACCGGGGACTGAACTCATGACCTTGCACTTGCCAGGCAGGCGCTTAGACTGCTGAGCTAGATCCCCGGCCCAGGTTTGTCTATTTTTGAACCAGGTCTCCTCTCTAATGATGTGCAATCACAAATCTGGCAGGCTGCTTCATTCCACATGCCCAAAGAGGCTACAGGAACTATTTCCGTTCTGAATAGCATAGAATCCGTGATTCGCATGCACCTTTTGAGTCAAAATCAAACATTTGCCCTGGATTGGCCCAAGTTTAATTAAAATGATGAGAATGTGTGATAGGCATTTGGTCTAAGGCGAAAGGATGCACAGCATTGAAATTTGGAACAAACATTTTTTTAAAATGAGAAATGCATGGTTGGTGGTGATAAGAAATGCCAAGACTATGTATTACATGGGATCACGGGTTGAAAATAGAAAATATCCTAAAAATTCTGGCGCAATGTGAAACTGTTGTAGGAAGGTTTGGATTGGATTATATGCTTTATGGATAATGTCCCTGTAACTAACACTGTAGATGTTTATAATCTTTTCTATAGTCTTTTTGTGGCTTAACATGTATCGCTGATGGGCTGCTCATCAGCCCCTGGCAGATTTTTCCATTTAGCCACACAGGAAAGGAAGAGTATTTTCTTTAAAAAAACGAAAACCTCTGAGGGTTAAGTTCTGCGTAACTGAGGGTTAAGATCCTTCAAAAACTCTGATGAAATAAAGTCTAATGGCCAGGAACAGAAAGTTAGGTAACTAATTATTTGAATTGAGGATTATGAAAATCGATCACTTTTTTATTGCAAAAAAATACTAATGTGGCTGATATTAAAGAATGTTTTCTATGATACTCTAAGTTCTATTTTTTAAAATTATACATACGTGTTTGGCTAAATTGATTTGTAAATCCATGTTGCTCATTGTTTTGAAGTAAAGACAGTTAAACAAAGTAAAAGTATTGAGTTATGGAATCTTTCCCATTTTACAAGCTTTCTTTAAGTCTTATTATTTACAAGGAAAATTATTACGAAGGAAATTATTACTAATTATTGCGAAGGCACACCATCTTAATTACTGACATAGTGTGGCCTAATGGAATAGGATTCAAATCATTGTATTCATAATAAACAGAGTTGCTCCCATAGATGAAGAGTCTAATGTTTGACAAGTAGGATCCCTTGTTTTGTTAGCTAGTGCCAATATCCATGAGACTTGCACATATTTCACTAAAAATGGGTATTAAGGGGCTCTCTATACCATTCCTCAGGAAGCCCAAATTCTCAACCTGAATGTCATTTTAGAAGTCTGCAAGTCTGACCGTGAGTCCTGTGTACCTCAATTTAAAGAGGAAAGTGGAGGTGGAAACGGCAAATGGGTTGCATCCTCCTCAGGGGAGAAATAGACAGCTACTGTAGAATATAACAAGGGTAAGTTTCCATTTAGATCATAGAGAGAGTTCCATGCTCTGCATTATCTTTAATAATGAGGTTGGTCTTTTAAATAGCTACCGGCCGAATTTCAGGGTTTAGTTTTGAGCAGCACCAGACATTGCTTCAGTATCCTCAGGGAGCTCAATACCAGTGTAAGAAAAGCTTTTAATTTAGTACTGAACTTTTTCTTCTATATACTCCAAATTCTTATATTCCAAATATAATTTTGAATTTTGGAAACTTCAAAGTTTGTAGTGCTTTTTGCTAACATTGTTGCATTTTAAGTAATAATTATCAAGCAGTAAATAAATGACCAAAGATTGTCAAATACCCCAGATATGAAAGTGGGGTACAAGTGTGCACTTGGCTTTAAACCTCACATGAGTTCAAAGTCGCACAGAGGGAGGGGTGGCTGTTTTAAGCTCAGCAAAGGCGTGAACATCTGTTCCAAACATCCTCTCTTGGGTAGAGTTAGGCTCATCTAAACAACTTTATATGCCAGACAAATACATCTTAGGAAAAGAATGTGTGGCTGAAGACCTCACAGAATTGAAACACATTTGTTAAGACTGAGTTTTCACAAGAATAAATGTAAATGGAAGAGTATACAAAAATCTACAACTCTTACTTACAGCTTAGTTTCTTTTTGCTTTGAGGTCATTTTAAAGCACAGACCTTCTCTCTCTTTTTGTCTGTCTCCCTCTTTCTCTCTCTCACCTCTCCCTTCCTCTCTCATGCTTAAAATAATACCAACCTGATAACAATATTTATCACATGTAATCAATGTTATTTTCGGTACATTTTGAGACTAGCACAAACACCATGTAACGAATGCTAGGATGAGTCTCTAAAAGGGTGTAAAGGGAAAAAAGTATTAATTCGTGTGCATGTATTTATTGAGAATCAACTCCAAATAAGATACTGTTCTAGGAAGGAGATTTTAGATTATGATTTAGTGAATGTTACTATAACAGTGGTTTCCAAACAGGTAAAAACCAAAGTAACAATGAAGGCATTGAGGAACTCTACACAGGTTTCAGGGGCACAAGTAGGAGGCCACGTACCACACAGCTTACAATTCACTTAGTTCCCAGCTTGAAATTATGAAATCATTTATTAAGCCTTTTTTGCTTCTGTGTAATTCATATTATTTTCATTACTTTACATATAATTATTAGTATTTTATATAATGCTATTTCAAATTGCATGGTTAAATTTTGCTTACTATGTAATCACATCACATTTGCTAGTTGGTTGATATCTTCCAGATATCTGTGGACAACCATCTTAATTCTTTTCTTTTCTTTCTTTCTTTCTTTCTTTCTTTCTTTCTTTTTTTTGATACCAGGGATCAAACTCACAACCTCTCACTTGCCGGCACCTACTTATGCTGCTGAGCTAAATCCCTGGCCCAACCATCTTAATTCTTTAATTAGACAAACTCGTATTATATTTGAGTGTATGTTTTGATATAAGAATTAAAGAATTATAAACTGTGATAATGCACTTGGGAGTCATAGAACTTGAAAGGCTAAGGCAGTAAGATTGCTGCGAGTTCAAGGATAGCCTTGGCTACACAGTAAGTTCAAGGCCAGCCTGAACTACTTAATTCTCAAAAAAGCTATCTCAAAAAAACAAATAAAAAAACAGAATCAAAGAATTATAAAGACTGTATATAACCAAGAACATTTCACTATAAATGATGTATTAAATAAAAACTACCTTTCTTTCCAACGTTTTGTCATAGACACAGGTGGTAGTGAATAAGAATTTCAGAATGTGTGGCAACAACTAGGTCACCATAGAGTGTGCCTAATTTTAATGTGATCTTATTTCTCATAAGTCTACAATATTGATTAGGCATTTTGACCTAGCAATAAAGCTCATAGACTCCTTCTCTGCATTTAGGAATTTCTGAGATTTCCAAGAGAAGACAGGTAGAAAAAGTTCCAGGCAGAGACTGGGTTGACCTACCTCTTTCCCTTTTTCCTGATAAGAGTACTTCGCCTCGAAGAAAGTCTGAAGATGTTCACATAGTCCTCCGTGCTAATTTAAGTAAGTGATTCATACACCACCCCATTTTATGTTTTCAGTGGTATCATACAGTCCCTCAGATTTTTCCTTCATGGGATATCACGTGGAGGAGATTGTTTTATTGTAGGAAGAGGAGAACACTGAATAAAGAAAAACTTCCCCAAACCATATCTAGGGATCCTACTTCGAAGCTGTTGCAAAAGAGGGTTAATCAAGAAAGCAAAGCAGACACATTAAGGCATGTAACTCTATAAACTCTTAAAGCAACATGAAATGAGTTTTGGATTTGTCCTTCTTGAAATTCTTGGAGGGACAATATAAAGCTTCCCTTTTACTAGTGAAGATGAGGAATCAAGTTTGAGGTCTTTATCAGTTTTTCTCAAAGCCCAAATTTATTTTCCTCTTGTTCCTCACAAGCCCATTAAGGACACTGAATTTTCCCTTTAAGGAAAACATACTGAATCTAAGACAGATACATGAGATATCACTACAGGCTGAATGAAGATGTCACAACACTATTTAAATGGAAGAAAAAATAAAAGTAAAAATATTTTTAATTGAAAACAGGAGATCTGGGGATACTGGAAAAATAGGAGGAAGGGATGGGGAAAGGGAAGTAAAAAGGATCAAGATGCAATACATATATGCACCATTCCTCACCATGAGTGTATTTATTACAGACTGCAAATATATACCTTTGTCCTTTTGAGCACTTCCTTTCTCTTTCTTGTTTGATCATTTTTTATGCCTAGATCTTGTAACCTAAACAACTACTTCTATGATAACAACATGCAATATATTAACTAGTGTTAATTTCATATTTTTTTAAAATTCTGTATCATTTCTAGCCTTTTTTCTGTTTTGCTTTTTAAAATAAAAAAAATTTGTTATGTATCACAAAATCTTAAAAGGAAAAAACAAGTATATATGTACATATATATATGCATACATATATATATACACATACGTATTTATAATGCTTGAACCCAGCTACTTAAAAAAGAAAAAGTATGCATTTGTAAGCCCTTGGGACTAAACATGCTTCCAGAAATGGCTTGCAATATATTCAGAGAAGAAAGACCCCAGAACTTACAAGAATTTTGCTTTGCCTACAGAACAAATTTGATAGGATTTCTGAATTGGAGACTAGGCCTAGGAATTACCACTAAGAATGTGGGAAGAGACCACTCCATGATACTCATGGTAAAGTCACAATGGTCTTTAGCTGCCCTACTCCTTATCAGTTTCCAAATCCTGGGAAGTTTCTCTGCAATAGATTTCCAGGCTCCATGTGTGAACACGGGTATGGGTCTGAGTCAAGAGCACTACCCACCTCAGATTTGTTAAGACACTTTTTCAGGTTCATAGACCCAATCAAAAGTCACACTGGCAGTCAGAGGACAGAGGCTGCCATACCCCAAGTCACCAGGGAGGAAACTCTGGGCTTTCATTTGCATTTTTGCAGAATGCCAAATGTGCTCTTGGCTCTTTGCAAAACTACTAATTATGCCTTCCAAATCACAGGCTGGGTAGATGTGTTAACCAGGCCCTGAAGTCCATTTGTCAACCAGTCTCCCAATCTGAGCATAGGGCTTATCTGTAGCACGGCCCAAAGGGCTTGGTAAAGCACACAGCTTTGAAGGACTGTTCAGCGAGTTAGACTCAAATTTCACTTGTTCTTTGCTTTCTTGTTGCAGAATGTTTGGGAATAATAATAATCAGCATAAGACCTGCAGGACATTTTCTCAAGTCTGCTTTTATTTTCCTCCTTTCTGTTCTTTCTCCTGAGGTGTACATCTCCTAGCTCAGACATGCTGGTAGCAGCAGTTATTACTCAAAGATCTCACAGGCATCCAATTAGCTGTGGACAAATTCATGGACAAATTCTTCTGCTCCAAAATACACCTCTCTCATTCATTATTCCTGATCCCTAAAACACTGAGGTGAGTTATTTAACTTTTGATTTTTTTTTTCAAATAATTCAAGGATGTTTGTGCTTCAAGGAGGAGTGATATTTTCGTTATGTGTGATTTTTTTATATTGTTTACAGAAGCAGGCTTTTATAAGAAGAAGATTGTGATCATGCATGTGAAACAAAATAGGAAAAAGGAGAGAGAAAGAAAGGGAGGAAGGGAAAAAAAAAGAAAACAATTATTAACTTGGGTTTGGTGACAGTCTGTAATTCCAGCACTCCGGCAGGCTGGGGCAGGAGGATTACAATTTTGAACCTGGGCAACTTAATAACTTAGCGAGTCCTCATCTCAAAATAAAAAATAAAAAAGGACTGCAAATGTAGCTCAGTGCAAAGGTTCTAGGTTCAGTCCTTTGCAGTGGGGTGAAGGGTGTTGAGGAGTGGAGAGGAATGGGAAAGGGAAGCCAGGGACCCAAGTGAAGTTGAAGCGTCCAGAGACAAGTTTCACCTTCTCCTCAGAATAAAACCAGGACAGCTTCTTTTTGCTTCCTGTGTCAAACATTTATCCCTAAGGGGAATTTTCCAGAACAAAAGATTGCAATTCCCACCTGAGGAATTAGATTCACAGTCAAATTTCCCTGAATTGCTACAAATGAGCCAAGTCCACAATTATTCCCAGAAACTAAAGATTCTGCTAGGGCCACTTAAAAACATAACTTAACTGAAACTCTCAGCTATCTGTTTTGTTAGCATTTAATTTTTAAGGTGACTTGACTGTTACCTTTGAAAACAGCCGACATTCAGAGCCCTGCTGACTGCTGAAGAAGTGTGCAGACAGGACAGTGGCCTTCATCTGTTCCACCCACTCCCTCGCATTCTGTTCCTGGCTCCTGTCTTGGAACCTGAACAGTCAGGTTATCCTGTTTCAGGGATGTTCATGGAGGATAGAAAGCTCTGTAGTGAAAAGGCCTGGTTATAAGCCTTGTTTTGAGAGTCACTCACCCATAGAAATTCTTGCCACCTGCTTCTTCCAGAATATTCCTTCTCAAGAAAAAAAAAAAGGTAAACAAATTGCTGTTGGCTTCAGTTTGGTGTCAAGCACCAAGGACATGTTTCAGGCCCTAGAGAAATATCCTCAGGTGTAAGAATGAAAGTACTAAAACCCACAATCACAGTAGAATCATAATCAAACACACATTTCTTTTATCAAATCATCTCAGACACAATGTAAAAATATCAAGATGTTCACCAAATTATTGCAGATCGCAGTTTGAGCTATCAATCTGTCCACTACTAAAACACAAGCTTTGGTATTTTCAAGTCCCATCAGAAAATTAACTTCAGCAATAGACTGCTTTTTCCTGAACTAATCAGCTTCCGCAGCAGCGGGGAAACACCGTTTGAATCAACGGTTGTAATAATACTCCTCAATCCTGCTAACGCAAAGCAGCAAGGCCTGAGCCCTTCTGTTTTACGCTGCACGCTGATTTGGAAGCAAATATTTTTCCAACAACATCACCAAATTGAAAGTATTTTGAAAAATCTGAAGGTCTCACAGAATACTGTTTTGGAAAAACTAACCCTCATGGATCTGTTAGTGACATAAGCCATCCCCTCCAGTTTCACTTAAGCTTGTGAGCTCGCCCTGCCAAACAGCTCTAAATGATGGATCTCTACACAGGGCATTCTGAGATGCAATAAAAATATGCAGAAGAGCAGAGGGTGAAAAAAATATATTTTTGTCATTATGCTCTTCCTTATCAATAAAAATGACAGCTGCCAGCTTTACCATTGTTTGTGAATAAGGCATCCATGCATATTTGTGAATCTGAAATGTTTGATCAGATCTGGATTTTTAAAGCCATGATTCGCTCAATATCCAAACAGTAACCAAGGAGTTATTGCAGATGATACTCTGTGCAAGGTTCTATGATAAGTGTAAAGTTATTTAACAAATGAAACCACCACTTTAAAGGAAATTACTCTATTAGGAAAGAAAATAAAGCATGCAAATACTTGACTCACAAGACATCAATCTTTTATAAAAGTGTATTGTTTGACCTGTCTTTTTCTTTTTTCTGATCTCTGTCAATTTTCAAAGGGTCTAATGATCATATGTCTTTATTTTGTCATTTATTATTAAGTTGCCTACAGACAGTATTTTCCTACCTCGAAGTCTCTGGAAAAATACCCCAATACTCAAAACCCCTCCTAGTGTCATACTGATTTCTTTCCTTAACCTTCATGTATACTTTGGTTTTCTTCTGGAAAATTTCAAATGTACAATGTATATATAAACATCTACAGAAGTAGAATGTGTGTGTAAAGCACTCCAGATATCCTTCACCCAGTTCTAATGATTATCAGTGCTTAATTAGTCTTGTTTCATCTGAATCCCCATCTGCCCCTTCCCTTAACTCCTACACTGGCTTATTTTGAAAGTAATCTCAAACATCACATCACTTCATCTGTAAATACCGCATTGTTGTCACATTGATTTTTAAATTTTCTCTACATTTAAATAAGTCCCTGGTATTTATAGGTATTAATCAGGCTACACATTTTATAGTGTGTGTTAATTTGTATTCTATCTGCCCATATAAGTGGTAGAGTTGGCCCATCTATTTTAAACAAACTATGACTGAAATAGTCTTAGAAGTATCATCATTTTTAATCATCACAGAGTTTGTGCACAGCAATGGATCTGAGTTTACAAGCTCACACTTTGTCAGTCACTTCCACACTATTATTTTGAGCATGTTAGTACTTGCCATTTATTTATTTAGAATATTTTTATATTATAATGAGTTTCTCACGTTCTTGTTTCCTTTCCCGCTCCTAGGCAGTTATTGATCTTTGAATAGCTCCTCATTCTAGGGAACAATTAACTCATCTGTCCTATGGGAAGCACCAATGCCCAGTTCATGGGTCTTATTTCCAAGTGGCATTGAAGGAACAAAAGCATCCAGTGCAAGGGTGTTATCAGGAAAGGTTTCCAAATACCTTGAAGATTCTTTCAGGGAGAGTTGGGAGGGGGCTCCCAGGGGTTGGACAAACTCCACGCAGTAGAAAAAGTAAATGAAAAGTGCATCATGAGGTTAAAAAGCCAAGATGAATGGAAACGACAAGTCTCTTAATTTTAAGTGAAGAATCACATTCCTGAGGCTTGCTTCTACTAGAAAAATGAAATTTTATGTGGAGGCGATTAAATCAAAGCATGAAAAGGGGAAGTAAATTCCCTGGTGCCGATGATAAGTCTCTCCTCGCTGCTCCAAGTAAAAGTTTTGAGACATTCAACAACAGGTCAAAATAACATTCTGTGTTCTGTACACCATATTCCAACTCAAGCAAAATGTCTACGGATGTTGTTTCTTAATTTCAAAGCCTTTTGATTAAAGTATAGCAGAAGGGCACTGACAGAGCAGGCTGTTTCTGTCCTCCCAAGGAAGGTTTCAATGGCCGCCGTACACTCTCTAAATCTATTTACTTCAAGGCTGGAATGAAACAAACATGACAGATGGTTTTTTAAAAAAATCAAAGGGGAAGTTCTTGGAACACATCCTTCAAAATAAAATTTTGTTTCCTTTTTTTTTTTTTTTTGGAGCAGCTGAAATTTTTCAGAACATCTGATGAGCAATTTTAATACTTCGACTTTCTCCTCCATGAAGCAAGCCCATTCATTTAGAGACTTCTGTTCTTTTGTTTTATTTCTGTGTCTTTCTTTGACAAGACATAAAGTCTGAAAACGACAATATGCTAAATGAATGGACCCATCGTATATTTGGCTACAAAAGGGCTGCTGGAATATACTTTGAATTTTGACAAGATAATAGAATGCCTAATGGTAGAAATTTTGAAGAAATAAAAAGGAAAGTAAATGGGTCTTTATATTTGCTATTGCTCACTAACAGTTTCCGGGCAATTGTGCTTCACCTGTTGCAAGGTCAGTCCCTAGAAAACCAGAGCATTCTCCTCAAAGCTGGGGAGGTTGAGGGGTAGGGAAATGTCAAGTAAAGGCTGAGGGTAGGAAGCTTGAGGAAGGGGTGAGAGCTACCGTGTAGAGCTGGCCTTCTACCCCTATCCCCTCCATGCTCAAAGAAGCACTAACTTAATGCCACATGTATGGTCTCACTTACAAAGCTGAAATTTAACTGCAGGACACAAGCAAAACCAATGAATGGCATGAGCAAGATCTATCAAAGTAGATAAATGGCCCTTGCTCCGTTTTGATATAGACTGGATGTAAGGAAGAGAGAAGGAACTCAACCAGGACTTCCAAGTCTCTAGGATAGGTCACTAGCAGTTGTACACTAAGTCTATGGAAGACCAGAGAAATGGTAGGTTTGGAAGTTGCCATGCTCACCTTCAAAAGCATATCTAAAGACTGATGAATTTAGAAATCATGCCATCTCTTGATCTCATAGCTAGAAATTAGAAGCTTAGAGCTCTACAGAAAAGCAGCAGGGGGATATTGTTAGAAAACATAGACTTCAGAGTGTGAAAGACCTAAAGTCAGAGTGTGAAAGACCTAAAGTCAAGTCTGATATTCTCACCTTCTTGACATCTGACCAGACATCAAGGAAGCAGTCTTTCTGAGATCTGTTGTCTTATCAACCAAACCTTGACCACTATGCCTCCTTCTTAGAATTTTAAGAAGCTGTAATGAGGTGATATGAAGAAAACATCTATTGTACCTAACATAGCTGTCTCTTCTCAAAGGTTCCATAGCACTAGGAGCACATATTCTATAGAGGCCATAAGATCTACCCTGACCCCAGCCTTTATCCAAGAAAATGGCATTGTGCTAAATGAAACAATCCAGTTACAGAGGTGCAAACTGCATGATTCCACTTACATGAGGTAGCTAATCGTCTGACTCATAGAAACACAAAGTACAGTAATGTTTCCTGGAGTTGGGGAGGGGCGGATGAGGAACTGCAACTTTGTGAGTATAGAGCTTCAGATGTATAAAATGAAAAACTCTACAGACCTTCATGCAACAATGCCATACCCTAAACTTTAAAATTTGCTGAAAGAATTTATTTGATTTCATGTGATATATTTTAAAGAAGATAAAACCGCGGAAAATAAAACAGAATAAAACTAATCAGAACAAACCAGAGTAAGTGATACAGGACTTTACACATTACAAAATCAACAATAGTTACCATAATGCCTTTTGTTGTCTTCAAAATAGCTGCAGATACCTTCAGACATAGTAAAAATCAAACAGAACAGAATAGAATAGAAACAATAAAAACAAAACAATGGATACAATAAAGGACTTCAAAACAAGACAACAGTAAATCCAAAATGGCTACCATATGTATCTTACTATCTTTGAAACAGGTGCTCATGCCATTGGATATACATAATCAAACAAAGCAAAAGAGAATAAAACCCAACCCAACAAAACATAGGACTTCAAAA
>RJWT010015656.1:0-20300 GCA_004365215.1 Cuniculus paca | reverse complement strand
TGGGGGTAAATGAGAGGGAGAAAACATTAATTCACTTTTCTCCACCCTGACAGAGTATGTGGGAGGATGCATAAAACCACCACAGTCTTTTGCTGGGGACTCCTTCACTAGGGAAGCGACCACCATGGCTGGCCCTCTGCGGTGCGTCATTCCATGGAGCACAGGGGAACAGAGGGAATCCAGCACTTTGTCCGGTTGCCACTCTGGCCTATACCACCTCAGTGAGTCACAAACAACATTACTATTACTGGTTTTTATTTGGCTGGTTGGTTGGTTGTTTGGTTGGGTTTTAGCTTGTGCCTATATGTGGTTACTCAGGTACCTGGCAGTCCAGCTCTCTTCTAGCCCAGCTGGAGTGAACAGCAGGAACAAGGTCAAGCTGTTTCCACTGCTCAGTCTGCCTCATGTCTCACAGTACATTTTACACTGAACACATACACTTCAAGGCTTCCATATTTTCCTTTTGCTCCTCTCTTTTCTCATGTCTTTCTACTTTTGAATCACTGTCTAAAAGTCTCATCATTATCCTACCTTTTCAGACAGAATTAATTGCCTGCTGCTCTACTTTCTCCATATTTGGGTGGGGAATTGGGAAGTGGCTCTGATTAAAAAACATTTTAAGTTATAAAATCATAGAAGTTGCATGGCCATAGCACAGCACATAGAGAAAAAGAAAAGAAAAGAAATAGTCTTTAATCATCCTAAGTGCGTAAAACAATCCTTGTCACCATTTGCCTGAGTCTTCAAGTCATTTTTCATATAACTACTATTTTTAAATACTAAAAAAGAAGACACAGGATAATTACAGTATTTTGCTCTTACCTCTCCTGACATCATGTATTAAATATGTCTTAGTACTGACATATGGTCTTCATAACCATTATTTAATGACATAATAGTAACTTACAGTGTGAACTAATGCAATTTGCTAAGCCCTATTGCTGAACATTTGTTGTTTGAAATATTATAGTTTTGGTTATATCAATGAAGTTGCATATGAGTGAGATGTAGCAGTGATGAAAAAAATATATACATATAATTACTATTTTTAGGTATATATATTATATATATCTATATGATATTCATATATACTATTACATGTTATGCTATATTTATATATACTATTTTAGTTCTATGTTATATATATATATACCACATGATAGGACAGAGTTCATAATACTAATTCGAGAAACCAAGAATCTCACATATTGTCACACCTGGGGTGTAAAAAATGCAAATGTCAAGGTATACCAAATATAAGACAAGTATAACATGTCCATTATGTCCTTAGGTAGGCATCTGTATCAGGACACTTTTCGGGTATTTCTTTTTCTTTTAGGAGATTTATATTCAGGTTCTAAATTTTACTTCTCTATAAGAATATATACAATTCTGTTAAGAAAGTTTCTAAGAACTTTTGCTTAACATTATACATGTCCTGCTACAATTTGGATTTTAAATCTCTCAAAGGTCTATGCTGCACACATCTTGTCCACACTATGGCGCTATTAGTGGTAAAAGCATTAAGTGGTGAAGCCTAAGGAGGTCTTTAAATCACTGAAGTCTTAGAAGAGGACTAAGGATTTCCGGTCTCGCCTATCACTTTGGTGCCTGGCTTGGGATATAACTTGGTTCAGGTGTGCCTAGTTCTACTACCATATTGTGCTGCCTCACTACAGGCCCAAGACAATGGAGTCGATCAGTCTTGAATTGGGACTTTCAAAACCAAGAGCCAAAGTAAGCCTCTTTTCCTTATAAGATGATTATCTCCGGTATTTTTGTGGTAGTGAAGGAAAGCTGACTAAGACAAGTACCTATCCATCTTCTTAATTCATTCTTATCCTTGGGTGTTGGATTCCCATGTAAGAAAAGCATAAAAATAGAAATATATTAACACTAGTTCGAGAAGTATCTGTGCTTGTCTCCTTATTGTTTAGGTCAATGTACATGACCATTTTTCTGGCCTGTGAACTTTTTATTACATTAAAAGCTAATGTATGATATACCAAATGTCAACTGTCTTTACATAAAAATTATTACAAAAAAGTAATAAAAATGAAAGAAATGAACACAGATTTTGGGGGATATTTAGAAAAGCTGTAATGGTTCCTTTTTTTTCTCCTTAGGAGGCCCTATTTATAGGAGATTATGCAATGAAATTCCTTATAGAAGTCAGTATATCTAGGATACATTTATATATCTAGGATGATATAGTTGAGGGCCTAACCTAAAATCATAAAGAGCTAAATAAATGACTTCTTATTGCTTGAGTAAGTCAAAATGTGATATTTTGAAAAACTTAGTAGCCATTAATTTAGGCTCCCTTTTAAAATTAAACAGCAAGAGGACCAAAGCCATACAGTTCTGTCAGAGTTTTGTTAAGATAACGAACTGCTAAGCATTATAAGCAAGTCAGGGTAATCCTTTATTCTATTCTCCCCATGACTTGATAAAATAAATGGACATCTTTTCTATTTTATAGCAGTTGGGAGAATTACACAAATGCCAAGCAAGCACAAGTAACACTGTTCTATGATTAATATTCTGTGGAGAACTAAGCTTTACTGTTGTCACTGTGTTAGATATTTTTAAATTTAATATGCAACCTTTTCTTTCCCATCTTCACATTATGGTCTACTAGTTCTCCTGTTATTTTTAAACGTGGGCTTTCTTGAAATGTCTTGCATTAAACAGCTGTAACTATTTTCACTAAAACTTTCAGAGGGTAGAGCAAGTGGGCAAGTGATTCAAGGAGGTGATCCAGATGACAGATGTTTGCTGGGTGCATTACAGTAAAAACTCCTGGAGTTAGTTCAGCTTATGCTTTGATTCTACAGCTTGTCAAAGTTTCAAGTTATTCACAGTTTTAAATCACTCAATATCTATGGAATGGAGAGGCAAAAATTATCCACAAAATATTCTATTGTGCAAAAAAAGAGGAGAGACATTGCTGTTGACGCTAATTAATGTCTGAGAGCAACTTCTCAATACAAATGAGAGTATTAGAATTTTAATTAAAATAAAGAGGAATATTGTTTAATTTTTAATTCTGAAGAACATGCTTAGAATGAAGTGCACATGTAGGTCAGTGTGCATATGAGGGCGGAGGAGGGCACGGGGTCGGGAGAACAGGAAACGGGGCCCCCACAAGTTGAGCTGCATGTTTTCCACTTGTGAGTATTGGAGTGGCTCAAGGAGGGGGAAGGTTAGACTGCTGTCTTGTGCAATTTTTGCTCTTTCTCTTTGCTTTATTTCTGCCTCTGTCTTCACCATCACTGTGCAACATTGAAGTCATAATGATTCTGTTATGGTTGATGCATTGTGTCAACTTGCACAGTTTAGAAGTTTTAACTGAAAGACTCAGCAGGAAGCCAGGGTTCTTACAAAGGGTTCTGTGCAAAGGAGGGCAAGGATATTTTGTGTGTTACATGCACCATGGGGGGAGGGACTGAGTACAATATAAGAGAGGAGAAGAGGTTTATTTTTGCCTTTTCTCTCTTTTGCTCTGGCTGCTGCCTTGAAGTGTTGCCCCAGTGCCATGCCACCCTGCCTTGGAGCCAGCTGATTATGGACTGAAATCTCCTGAAACTGCAAGCTAAATAAGTCTTTTCTTCCCTAATTTTGGGAGTCAGGTGTTTGTCTCAGCAACGAGAGAAAAGTAACCAAGACAGATTCCTTAAGGAAAGTAGTATAATAGATGGTTAAACCCAAGAATTGAGTGTTATTCAGTTACTTTCTACCCAGGCATTCTTCAGCGAGTTCATTAAAATTCCTAATTGTTTTCATTTCTCTGATTTTTCCTTTTTTTTTTTTCCTATCGAATGAGGAAACAGTCCATGGCCCTGTAGAATTGCTGGAGTCTTTTAAACACTTAGAATTTAGTGTGAGCAGCTGTCACATGTACAACAATGCTAGTTCCCCTCTCCCTGAAGGATATCAGTACTCATTCTTCTGCAGAACAAATGCCATTCATCTCCCTTGTAGATCCTTCCACATCTTATCAATCTAGTCACCTGGAATGCCTGCTATCCTCTCTTTTCAGGACCTTTTTAATTTCATGCCTGAACTATTTCAATAGTCTTAACTTCTCTCTGATCTCCAGGTTCTTGCCCCTCCCATCTCTCTTGCTCACTGTTGCCAGACTAATCTTTCCACCCTGTCAGTCTCCTGCTTGAAAATATGTAACAGATTGCTAACAAATACAAGGAAAATTCCAAACTGCTCACTGACATGGCAGTGGCTTCATGCTACTAGAAAATAGCTAGCATTTGTTTCTTAACATCTTTTAAATCTCAGGTGTTTGCATGTCATTTTCTCTATCCTTTGAACAATAAGCAAGACAGGTGTTTTTATTCCCTTTTACAAATAGAAACTGGAGGATCAGACAGGTTTGCAATGGGGAAAAATTTGCAGGGAGAAGGTAGGGGAGTCTTCACTCACATCTGATTTTCTTTCCCTAAAAAGTTGGAGACTTTAATCATGACACACCTACGCCAAACCAACTGTAACCTCGCCTTGTACACTCTGCACATCGATAGTTTGTCTTTCCAGTTATTTGACTCCATGGTGACATTCACTATAATGGTATGAGCTCCAAGTAGGACTATGTCTTTTTCTTCTCTTCAACTCTTAGCATCTGCCTGAAACAAAAGAGACACTCAGTAAAGAGTATATATTGAATGAATGGATTGATTGATTGACTAAAGACAAAGATGTTAAAAGCATCTAATGCAGCCTTTGAGGGCAGAGAACGACCTTAGAATACTGTGGGTAACCTTGTTTCATAGATGGGGAAGGCACTAAAAGATGTGAAAATAGTAAGAATGAAAAAATGTGTGCCGCATTTCAACTATGCCTTCTTTCCCTTTTCTCTCTAATGGTAGCACTCTCGCACCAACTTTTTTCTATATAAAACTATAAATTTTATGTTTTTAAATTTCATGATGTTATGCATGTCCTCTACTCTATGTTCTATTCTATGCCTAATAATAATTATGAAATGAATTGGTGCTTGATTTCCTGAGTTTGACTTGTGACATTATTACTTAAGTGTGGCTCCTGATTGCAGCTTTGTTTTAGAAAGAAATAATGTTATCTAGCTGCAGGAACATATTACTACCCAATTATGCTACTCAAGGTCTAATCCTGAATATACAATTTCATCGAAGGTTTAATTTTCAATTTTCAATATGTGTATGTCTGTTGTGAGTTCTTTTCAGGTAGCTGGGAAACAATGAGGATATTAATTTCTGCATTTAGGGATTACACGGGTGTTCGAAAAGAAAAAAATCAATTCATACAATAATTTAATAAAAAATAAAGTTTAGGTAAAAACATTTAATCAGTACGGTGATTCCCATATTTGAAAAGACCCCAAAGAGATTGTCGACTTAACTGCTAATACAATGTAAACACGTTTGAGGCTTTAAAAATGTGAAATTAGAGATCCACTCACACACACACACACAAACACACAACAATGAATTCTTGCAGTAAAGCAGTTACTTTGCAGGTGCCTATGTTTTAGTCTTTTCACAAGGGTATGAATTTTCCTTGCAGTAGAGAATTAGTAATAAAACCTGTCACTAAGTAATGATTTATGGAATAAGTGAGGCAAAACTGGCAAATGGAAAATCCAATTAATACTAGTTAATCAGAGAAATGTTGACATTAAACTTAACTCAAAAGCAGTTCATTGGTTTGGTCAACACACCTGATGGTAAATAAAGGGTACTCAAAGGCAAATGAGAAAAACTCAAGTAAGGAGAAAAAGAATAATTCTAGAAATAGGAGTTATTGGATTATTGGAGCTTGATAATTCAATTTTATTCACTGGAGGTCAGATTATCAATTCTTTAACATCAGAAAGAATAAGTAACTAAGGAAAAAGCACCATGAAGCAATAATGGTTGTTTAGCATGACTGTAAAAATGATTTTATTTATTTTATTAGGCAACTTTCTATTCTTTTATGAGAAGTAGTGCATGTTTCCATTACCACATAATTGGTTTCGGCTGCTAGCCATCTGACAAAGTTAATTATTCCTTGTCTGTGTTGTGGTCCTAGGAGAGGTTTCATTATCTACAGAATTTAGTTAGAAGCAACTCTATTCATGTTGTAAGAAGGAAAAGTGAAATCTTTATGCTTTATGTAGGAAATACAATCCACTTTTACTATGGACATGGTAAATTTATCTTTTCATTTAAAATAGTTTTCATTTTTTCTCTCAAAAAATATAATAATTAAAAAGCATTTATAAACTGCAAGTCTTTTAAGTATATTAATTTTAAAGCATTTTCTTGTTAATGGTCTGAAATCTCACAATTAGTGGGAAAAGAATTTGTGTTTTATTGCTCATGTCTACTGTCAGTACAAATATGTATGTGGATTTCAGTAAATGAAAAGTTTCTAAATGTATCGAATTTTAGTTCTCAATTAAAAATAAATAAATGATTATGAGATAACCCTGAGAAGATGACAATATCAACTTGTACTTACGTGATTGTCTGTATACAGTTTTCCATCAAACTTAGAGTCTCTGAAGAGAGAAAGAACAGACGTTGTTGGTATTAAGTAAAAGTTTCTGAAAGTACTGGTTTTTTTGTTTTGTTTGTTTGTACTGGGGATCGAAATCATGACCTAGTGCTTGCCAGGCAAGTACTTGTGCCACTGAGCTAAATCCCCAGCAAGTGTTGTTTTTCTGAGTCAAGACATTCAAATGTTGATAACTTCCTAGGGTTCAACATATGCTTGATAGGGAACAAAATGAGAAAACAAAGACTGCCCCAAGCAAAGTAGAATGTGTACATAACTTACTGTTTTATTTCTAGAAATGTTTAATTTCATTAAATGTAGCATAGCTTCTTTAAGGTACACAATCATGAAAGGCTTCATGTTGTAAACTAACAGTCCACTCTGTGCCTGAGAGACATCTATTACCATATAGCACCTCGATGCCCTTCCAATTTGTAAATGTTAAAATTTGCCCACATTTCTTGGCATACTTCTATGTGTACTGGCTCCAGGTTACAACAAATAAGCTTTCATTGCTTGTAACATGTATGTCTGAATATGTTATTTTCTTTTAAAGTTCCCTTGCTTCTCCCCATGCACTATGCCTAGATACCATTCAATCATTCTTCATTAAAAGTGCATGTCCAGGAGGATTGCTGGATCATTGGGTAGTTCTGTTTTTAGTGTTAGGAGGAATTCCTATAGCTTTTATCAAAATAGCTGTACTAAAGGGTTGTTTCTCTCCATACCCTCACCTAGACATATTTTGTTTTATCTTTTGCTAATAGTCATTTTTAACAGTTGGAAAGTACTATCTCACTGTAGTTTTAATGCACATTTCCCTATGTAGGGGTGAACATCTTTTCATATATATATTGACTATGTTTATGTCTTCCTTGAAATCAGTATGATGAATGAATATATGAGCACCCATATTCACTACAACGTTCTTTATAGTAAACAAAATTTGGAAAAACCTAATTGCTCACCAACTGATAGAGTTTTAAAATGTAGTGGATACAAAACACAATGGAATCACATTCAGCCTTAAAATCAATGACTATAACAAGGACCAATCTATAAGGCATTATGCTAAGAGAAATATGAAAATACAAGGCTCTCGTGATCTCACCGGTGAAATCTAAAAAAAACTGAACTCATAAAAGAGTAGAATGGAGGCTATCAAAGGTTCAGGGATACAAAGAAATCTAAATGAGAAATGTTAGTCAAGTTTTAGTTAGCAGAAGGAGTAAGTTTAGATTATCTATTGAGTTGTTTTATGGCTCATATCCAGATGTTCCCCAAAGCCTCGTGCACTCGTAGGTGAGGCTTTTAGGAGGTGGCTGGATCTATGGTTATCAAATGCGCATGAAGGGTTAAGGGCATGATAACTCAACGAGTCCATTGATTGGTTTAGCACAGTTCTGAGAATGGATGACAGGAAGCCCTGCATTGGATATGGGTGACATCACCCAAAAAGCTTGCAGCCTGGATGGAGTAAAAGGGAAATGGAGGCTTTCTGCTGCTGCTTTTCTGCTCACTGTCTTCCACCTGCTCTACAATGGACTGTTTCATTTCTGAAATGCCCCTCTGCCATGCCACTCTTCCTTAGAGTTGGCCAACTATGGACTGAAACCCCTACAAACTGTGATCCAAAATGAAATTTTCCTCCTTTAACTTGGGAGTGTTGGGTATTTTATCTCAGTCATAAGAAAAGTAAAGAAGACAAACTACAAGGTGAATATGGTCAATAATGTATCATACATTTCAAAACTGCTGAGTAAATTTTAAATGTTCTCATAACAAAGGAATAATAAGTAAGGGAGGTGATAAATATTTTGATTAACATTATTTGCTAAATAAGTAAATTTATTGAAGCATTACATTGTACTTCATAAATATATACAATTACTATTCATCAATAAAAATAAAACTTAAAAATGTACCTTCTGTTTACCACAAAGAAGTGACTAAGTGATTGGTTATGTACTAAAATAATTTATACTATATTAACAATAAATAATTCAAAGCTGATATGTTTAACTCTCAAGATGAAAAATTAGTATATCAACAAAATTTGCAAGAAGCCTATGACAAAGAAGCAGTGAGTCCAGGGGCGTGGAATGCTTTGGTAGACCAGTTGGTGAAATGTTAGATTGAAAGAATGTCTTCACTATCTTCAAATAAGTTCTTACGGACATTTAACCTACCAATTAACATTGTCAAGTTTATAAGTAATTGTTATTTCACTTTTTTAACATCATAGCACATGGATCTGTAATATTTCATTTAACCCAATTACAGAAAAATGCTAAACACTGATATCACATTCAGAGTGTTTTGTACTCCATCACAAACTTCACTGTTATAATTGTTTTGTATATTGGATGCAAAATTTTTCTCCATGTGTTTTACATGATTTCTACATTTTACAAATGATTTCCAATATGAACCAGAAAAGCTGACATTTGTATTATATTATATCATATCATATCATATCATATCATATTACGTTAGTTTTGTTAGGGCTTTTGTATGAGAGATGATATTTTAGTTTTGTTAGTGCTCCTGTAACAAAGGTAAAGTACCACAGGGTGTGATTTAAACAACAAATGTTTATGTTCAATGAAATCTAGATGCATCAAGAAATTAACCAATAACAAAGACTGATGAGGCTGTGGGGGAAAAGGAAGTGTTCTTCATTATGAGTATAAGTGTAAACTGATACAACCACTGTGAAAATCAGTTTGGAGATTGCTCAGAAAAACTGAAGAGAGAAATTCTATTCAACTAAGTTATACCTCTTTTAGGTACCTTTCCAAAAAACTTAAATCATCATAGCACAGTGATGTATGTATACCCATGTTCATAACAGCACAATTCATAATAGCTAAATCTTGAAAACAGCCTACATGCCCAGCAACAGATGAACAGACAAAAAAGTATTTATAGAAAATGGAATCCTACTCTGCCATAAAGATAGACAAAAATCAGGCATTCACAGGAAAATGGATGTACCTTGAGACCATAATTTTAAATGAAGTAAATCAGACACACAAGTTTGAACATCAAATAGTTTTCCTGTATGAAAGAGTTAAAAGAAAACCAAGGGAGTATTTTAAAAGTTGATGTATTTAAAGTATGTTTCTGTTGTCAGTTTCTAGTTTCACTCCAATACAGTGTGACAACACACCTTTGCGGGATTTCCATTTCTTTGGCTGTAGTAAGGTCTTTATTACTGAAATAAGCATAGACTGTTTTGAATTAAAAAATAAATATGCAGAATAGAAAAATCTATGAAGATGAGAGTAGCTCAGAGGCTGCCTAGATTTGGGGTGGGGAAGGAATTGGGAGATGATAGCTAGTGAGTACACTGTTCCAGTTTTGGATAACAAAGGTGATACAAATGTGATTGTGGTCATGGTTGTACAACTCGACCAATGAGTTAAAGTCAACTGAACCTTACACCTTAAGTTTGTAAATTGTACTGTATGCAAGTTTTAGTTAAATAAAGCTGTCACTTCAAAACTAAAGAAAACAAATGTGGAGGCTAGATGACAGATACCTAGGTACTGATGGGATTGGTTTCTGCGGACACCTTTCTACTTGGCTTACAGACTTCGGCTTGCATGACCTTTAGTCCTCACAGGGTCTCCCTCTGTGTATGTCTGTGTCTTAATCTCCGCTTTTAGAAAGATACCAGGTATTTGGAGCCATCCTCATTATCTTATATTCACTTAACTGCCTTTTCAAAAATTATGTCCAAATACAGTCTCATTTTGAAGTTTTAAGGAGTAGGATTCAAAAAGGAATTTGGCTAAAGTGTTCACAACTCAGTATATAACAGATAGTATGGAATCTTAACTACTCTTTCCAGTGAACTCCACGTTATAGTTTGAAAAATCTGTTGAATTTAAAAAGTTAGTTTTCAAGAACAGACCAACGTTCTCTGTAGTATTAATAGGTAGACTTATTTAAAAGCAGAAAGCCCACCCACCCATACTCTATGATAGTAAACTATATAACTATGCTATTTCAATAAGTAGTTCCAGAAGTTGTTTCTTTATTTGAAAAATATAATAACTAAGTAAAATTTTTTATATCTAGTCTATTCCAGCTGCTCTTTAACTTTGGACAAGAAAGTGTAAACTACCAAATTCTGAATTTGAATATATCTCTAAGGTAGTGATAGCCTGATTTGTAACTGACATCATTTTTAGTTTGTGTAACTATAAAATAAGGATAGGTGTTTCTACTTCAGAAAGTTGCTTTAAGAACTGAACCAAAGAAATAAAATTCTTTGGTTTGCTGATCCTCAAGCAATGATATTTTCTTTTCTTTTTCATTGTATTTAATTTGAATGATACTCAGTTGATCTTTCATACTGAAATCAAAAGACTTTTTAAAGGACTTTCTTTAAAGTAAGCTCTAATATAGACCTTGAGAGAATCAAACACAGCATATACAACAACAATGTTTTTCAAAATAAAAAAATATAAATGTATTGTATTGTTTCTCTTCTGGAAAGTAGATGTTGTTTTCTTTTTATGTTTAAAATCCGGGAGAAGAGAACCCAAGGGCAGGATAATGTCATATAGATCACCAATAGAAATTAAGTACAATAAAGTTTTCAAAGGTCACTATGGAAACAAATTAAGGCAGTGATCCCACAGTCAGACAAATTCTCCTAGAAATGGCATAACCAATAATTAAGGAAACGGTCATTTCTCATTAATAAATGATCAAGTGGCCTTTGGGGAGCTGTCCCTGGTATGTCACATGCTTAATGCACTCAGTTTTAGTGGAGCTGAGGAAAAAGCTCCTGAGGTGATGTGGTTAGTGTTCACATCTACCATTGAAAATCTGTATATTTAAATTCCGTGTTGAGGAAATGTAGTAGGAGGTCCTGGAAGTTCATCTCTGCGTTCGCTCTGGAAGGTCTGTGCTATAATTCTTAGATCACTGCAAGAACATATTGGTCAGAAAGGAATTTCTAATTTGAGTGACAATCTGAAATCTGCTACATGACACTGTCTAGACAAAGGACTTTTAAAGAGATGATTGTCTTATATTTGTTTGTCAAGTATCATCCAACATAATAATGCTTATGTATAAATATTTATAGTCTGCTTATTATAGTTACTTAGGGTTTGAGATTACACACAGTATGGCCTATGCCGTGTACACATAACTCATTGTAATGTCCTCTGTTTGTACTATTGTATATAATGCACCTCTATGTGGCTCCTTTTTCTGTTTTCTCAGGGCATTATTTTGTTTGTTTTCAATAAAGGACTACTGAAGGCTAGGGGGTGGGGCATTCAAATCCTTTGAGATCAGAAAAGCTATTTATTGAAACAGAACAGATAGAACATCTATTAGTTGATGAAAATGCATTCATTACTTTTAAATGTGCTTTTCAAACAAGGCTTTTGCCTTCTGCTCTTAAAAATCAAAAAAAGAAAATTGAAAATTTTAAAAGTAGATTTTTTTAAAATCTAGATGATATTTTAACTTAGTTGTGTGGATGTTCCTATTTCGGGCATAGAGAATATTTATTGATTGCTCATTTTCTTCAAGGCTATACTAAAAATAACAGAATTTAAGGACATTTATTCAGGCTTCAATTGCTAAGCACAATTAAAATTGTAACTCTTAAGTATATGTGTCCAAAGTTGGAAAATATAAAGTGACTAGTGTATCAAAATTAACATTGTATTAAACTGCTTCAGTTATAATTGAAGTAATAAGTGATATAATATTGCAAGCTAAAAAAATCATTCATATCTAACTACCTAAATTTAAAATATATTTAAGACATATTTATTTCTGTATTGCTAAAATACCACTTGGCAGTTCATATGTAACAATACTTTATTTAAAATTTTTTTTTGTTCACACTTTCATTAATTTTATCTTTCAGAAGTTGCATAACTAACAAATAATGGAAATAGTGGACATATTCAATGTTTAAATACCCAAAATCTTTTTAACACTTTTAAAAGTAACACTTTTTTTGGCCTCATATGTACACACATAGACAGAACAGATTCCTAAAACATAGAAAAGAATTCATTGTTTAGAGATAAATTAATGCACGTTCCCCTTTTGCATCTTCTTGTTTGTTGGTTGGTTCTGGGGACAGTAGCAATACCTGATCAGCACTGGAGATGAGACCCAGGGTCTTTATACTAAACTATGTACCAGCCTATCTTTATTTATTTGTTTATTTATTTCGGATCTCAGGAAAACTTTAAGTTAACTAGATCAGGCTCAAACTTTTTAGCGTACTGCCTTGGATTTCCAGGGCGGGGGAGCTACACACATGCACCACCATGCCTGGCTTCCTTTGCTTTTAACTCTACTTTGGCATTCTAAGAGAACACTTAATGTACATGCAACATGAACTCATGTTTTAACTACACAAATGTTTATTAAAGGCTAACTATGTAATAAATTGAAGTGTAGGTACCAGAGGCTTCAGCACATTCACACATATACAAACACAAATGTTTAATTTTTTATTTACATTTGCTTATAAATGGTTCATCACTTGTCTATGTCTGTTTCTTTCTTTAATAACACAACTAGCCTATAAATTTCCATGGTAGACAAAATCACTTTTATTTGTGGTAACTGAGTACATGTGGTCAAATTTAAAGGTGTTAACAGTTTAAGACAGAATTATGTCAGGGAAACAAAAATATCTGAGTCCCTTGCTCATTATTCCTCCTCCCAATGTGTTGAGGAAAATATGGGAGTGGGTTATGAGGCGAAACACTAATATCCATAAAGACTTTGGTCTTGAAGTTTGACAGACTCCGAATACAGCTAAGCCAGATACCACATAGGCTCTTTGTCCCTCAATTAGGTACACGTGACAGGTGAAGCCTCAAAGCAGGAAAAATGACTTTAATCCTGCTTTCACATAAAAACCCAAATGGAAACTAAAGTCTTAGCTCTCTGCGGAAATTTAAACACAGGGGTGGAGGGGTGAGAATCAAAGTAATGAAGCAAGAATACTATATATAGGACAAATATTTCCCCAATGCCTACAGAAGAATTCCTCTAGGCTGTCTGAGATAGACTTTCCAAAGCCCAACGAAGTGAAAAGAAGGGAACCAAAACCCCCCCTTCTGTAGAATTTACTTAGAAAAAGTGAGAAATACAGAAGGATCAGTATGGCATAGAAATTATTACAGTGATTGCAAGCATTAGCTCTGTGGTCAATAATCCTCAAATCTTAGCTATTTATAGCTGCTTAGTGTTTCCCTAAAGTGGAGAGGTAAGTGGGAAACAGCAAGGAACGAAGAAGCACATTTCAGGTTTGTCTTAATTACTTTCTTATTGCTGGGACAAAATATTCAGCACTCACAAGTTAAGGAAGGAAAGGTGATTTTAGCTCTCAGTTTGTAGAGGTTTCAATCTATAGTCAGCTGGTTCCAAGGCAGGGTGCCATGGCCTGGTGGCATAGCAGAGAAACAGTTTGTAGCATGGTAGGCAAGAAGGAGAGCAATTTTCTTCTTCTTCCCTTTTTATTTTATTTTGGCTACAAACATACTGTTTGGTACACCCCACACACAGAGTGGGTCTTCCTTTTTCAAGTAAGTCAATCACCCACATGCAGAACTGTGCTAGACCAATCAGTGGATTAGTCCAGTATCACACAACCATGATCCATTCATTGCCAGTAGCCCCACCTACAAACACATGAGGCTTTGGAAGGACATCTAAATATAAGCCATAATGAGTTACTTATCAAATTCTAGCAACTATGACATTCATAGAAATATAAAGTAGATATGGTATACATTCTGTAAATAATTTACACTCTACTTTAAGAGTCTTTATAGATCAAACATTCTTAGAAATATACACCTGACATCCAAGTATTTCTCCCTCAATATTTTTCACTTTGATACAACAAGCTAAAATTTATGTGTCTATCTTCTATGCCTTGTTCAGATTGTCTGACTTAGCTGACTCCCTTCAAGAGAATTTCAAAGATTTTTCAGAAACTCTCACTCTCTCTAGGCAGGATAAATAAATTACATGACAGTGCTCCCTATAAGATTGAGGACCAAATCTTTAGACACATAAACAAAACACATTTTAAGTATCCGCCAGGAACTACTGAAGCCCTTTATAATTTAGTAACTCTTTAAGCTTTTAGTTTGTACTTTTTCTGCCTTAAGATTACAAATTAGTTTTAGCCCAAAATATTTCTCAATTATTTTACAAAATACCAATGAAACTTTTTGGAAGAATTCCTTTTAAGTGGTAGGTTTTATCAAATAAGGTTAAATAATGTTTTCTGGAATTAAGAGAAAATAGTTAAGGCCACCAGGTCAGTCACAGATTTTGAGACTTCCAATCTTGGGGTCAGCATTCATTCACACACTTTGTTGAAAAAATGTGGAAAAGAAAAGAGCAAAAAGAGGGTGAAGGTGAATATATCTATTGAGAACTACAAATAAGACAAGTGAGTCATTGTGTTAACTATCCGATTTTACAGGTCTGTTTCTCAGACACCGTCTTACCGTATTATCCCCAAAGCTAAAAATATTCCAGAAGCTAGATTTATAGTGTCCTATGGTCTAGATCCCATTTCTCATTTTAAAAGTCTATTTTCCAATCAAAATTTCTAAACTCTTTCAAGATCCCCAAACCGTTTTTTCTCTAACCCTTTTTCTGTATATAGGATATGTACAAATGCATATATTTTTGATATTTATTCATAAAGATAAATTTTCATCTGAGATCTTGTCAAAAAACCACCATGTGAGAAAAGAATGAAATATTTAAACTTTTAAAAAAGTGAAATTCTGTACCCAATGAAATAACCCTCAAAGGTGAAGTATAACTTAAACTTCAAGGAGATTGTTCCTATAGACTTCTCCTGCAAGGAATACAAAAGAAATGTCTTAAAAAGAAGAAAAATAATATATGCCAGAAAGTTGGATGAACACAAAGAAAAGAAGAAAAGTAAAGATTAAGTAAGTAAAAAGTAAAATAAAACATTTTGCATTTTTATTCTTGAGAGATCAGAGTAGTTTCAAGACAGTAACAAAGCATTCGATTTCATATGCTTATATATATATATATCTTACATATGTGCATACATATATATGCTTATGTATATATGTGAAATTAGAGATGGTAATGAAAGATGGACTTTAGAAAAGATTTGGGATTTCTTTTTTTTTTAGTTAAAAAGTACTAACACTAGCCAGGTGTATTGTTGCACAACGGTAATCCCAGCACTCAAGAGGCTGAAGCAGGAGGATCATCCTGAGTTCAAGGGCAGTCTGGGCTACATAGCAAGTTCAGGGCCAGCCTAAACTACATAGCAACGTCCTGCCTCACAAAAACCAAAACGAACAAACAAACAAAAAAAACACTAACACTGCCTGATGTGGAACAGTGTTATTTGCAAGTAGTCTTGTATTATTTGTAAATGTATATTGAATTCTTTAGGGCAATCACTAAAGAAAAGTATCTTTGACCACCTAACGGTTTACCCCAAGCGTCATGCAGGTGGTGCATTTGTTTACTTACTGACTATCCCAAGCACAGCTCAGACAGGTGTCATTTCAACCAGTCGATCTTTGTATTGAAAAACATTTAATAAAATTATCATTCTATATTATTGTTGCATTGTCATAAAAATTAATGAAAAATCACTCAATTTTTGGTCATCCTGTATTTAAATAACTGGACTGGTAAGTGGTTAAAAGAAGTACAACCTATGTTCTAAAAGGGAGGTAAAATAGGTTCATGTTCAATGCAGAATCAAAACCAGAAAAGGCAAAAAGAGAGCACGAGAAATGTAGACATAAAGGCATCCAAAAAATGGTAAGTATGGTAGATATTAATCCAACTACATCAATAATCACTGTGAGCCTAATGGACTAAATGTACAAATTAAAAGCAGATTTGTCAGTGCATGAATAAAACAATAACCAAATATATCTTGTCTCTCAAAATAATACTTTGTTTTTTAATTATTATTTTTATGGTACAACTTTATGAGATACAGTGTTTTAATTCGATGCATGTAAATATGTAATGATCAACTAAGAGCACATGACACTTCTATCTCCTCTCTCATTCATTACTGGTAGAAATTCAAAATGATGCATTTACTTTGGGAGACAGCCTGGCAGCTTCTTGTAAAAGCAAATCAACTCCTACCATGAGATGCTATAATTGGATTCTTTCTTACATACCCAAAATAATTAAAACTTACATCCATATGAAAACGTGTACATGGATGTTTATAGCAGCCTTATCCATAATTATCAAAACTTTGAAATAATCAAGATATCTTTACTATTGTAGTGGAAAAATAGACTCCTGCCCATCCAGGCAATAGAAAATTATTCACTGCAAAAAAGAAAGGAATTATCTACCCCTAAAGATATGGAGGAACCTTAAATACATTTTGCTAAGTGAAAAATCAAGTCTGAAAATGCTAGATATTGTATGATTCCAACAATATGACATTTTGGAAAAGGTAAATGTATGGAGACAATAAAAGGTCAGTAGTTGCCAGGAACCTCACGCAAAGATTCAGAATGGGTGGATAGGAGGAACACAGAGGATTTTAGGACATGAAACTACTCTGTATGGTACTGTAATGGTGGACACATGTCATCGTACATTTGTCCAAAATACACAATGCTAAAAATGTACCTTAGTGTAAACTACAAACCCTGGGCAATAATGACGAGTTAATGAAGATTTATCAATTGTAACAATTATACTACTCTGATGAGAGATGTTGATAATGTAGAGGCTGTACATGGTTAAGTGCAGGAGACACAAGGGATAGCCTTTCTTTCAATTGAACTGTGAACCTGTTTTTTTGTTTGCTTGTTTTTTTTTTCTTTTATTAGTACATGTTTCAGTACGTAACGACTACAGTTACTGTAGGGAGTTGATACATGTAGATAAAACATTTTCATTATTTTCCCTTTCCCTCCACCCTTCTGTTATTTTTCCAGCATCAGATTAATTTATTAGACCATATATACATATATATATATATATAGAGAGAGAGAGAGAGAGAGAGAGATTGAAAACAAGACTAATAGATCAAAGAACATATAAAACATATAAAACCATTGTACTAAGTCATGGTTCACTTTAAGATACATTGTCCACAGTGAATTACCCTCGTCTCTCTCCCCCACCTCTCTCTCCCCCATCTCTCTCTGCGTCTCTCCCTGTTTCCCTCCATCTATCCCTCTCCTTCTTCCTCTCCTTCCCCTCATCTGCCTTTTATTTCATAGAATTTAAAGCAAAAACTTAATCCTCTACATTCCTCTTCTTTCCTAGATATTGGCCTAAAATTCCACACTGAGTACTTTTCTCTAGCTCTTTGAAGTAATTACTTGTTTTTAAAGTTTGTATACATTTTGTCAGCAGAAATACTGAATTAAAAGCATCATTGCCAAGTGTAGGTTTTCATACTTGATTATGTTCTTTTTTTTCACCTTTAGCATCTAATTCTAATGGTTTCACCTAAAAGTATATTCCCCAAATGACAAATTTTATTATCTCCATTGCTACAAAATATACTGTGAGTAATTTTTGTTTTTGCACAATCTACAACTTTTTCATATTCTGCAGCACTCCGTTAACAAGCCTTTTTGGCTTTACCTAAACACATACAGTGCTACCTCAATACAAACTGTTGGTTCTAGCAGACATGACAAATACAAAAAAAAAAATGAATATCACACAAATTGCTTTGGATGGAAAAGATAGCAATTCACCAGGCAATCAAAACCAACAATTTTTAGCGTGTGCATAGAATATCAAACAGATGACAAGCACCAGGGTAAAACTTTTGTGTCAAAATGGGTCCATTACCAAATTTGACAAGCTACAAAGCAATTGAATATCAACATAGGACTTTATCCACAAAGAGATTAAATCTCACCTTCACCACATAAACAAAATGTGCAGTGCTCAGCATCACCTCTTGCCTACACGACTGCAGCAGATTCTTATCTATTCTCACTGTTTTCACTCTTAGTGTTACAAAATTTGTTCTTTACAATCTGCCAAAGCATTAATTTTCAGAAGTGAGTTAGCTCTGGTCAAATTCCTGCTCAAGTCTGCCTATGATCTGCTGTTGACTTAGAATAAAAGCAAATTTCATGACCATGAAGACTATAAGATCTGACCCTTGTTTATTTCCCTGATTACTCCTAGTAGTCTCCTTACACACTCTGCCCATACTCAACCTTCCCACTAGTTCTTTTTCACACATTTCCATATGTTCCACTGACTCTCTTTATTCCTTTCTCTATTCAAATACCATTTACTCAGAAAGGACTTCAATGACTGTATAATGCATTAGCCTCCTGTACACACACCTCTGCATATACTGTTGTTTTTCTAGCCTATCTAGTATTACATTACTGTAGGATACATCATCACTTTTGTGCAATTGCCTAAACTAACTTTTCACATGCAAAATCTTAGAATCTTTGTGGTTCATAATGGTAGTTACTAACAGTTACAGAGAGATGAGGGTTTAATATTGTACTATAATCTCCTTATTGCTTTGTAAAAAAAAACTATAAACTTCAGATTAAATTCTACCACTCATGTAAAGACATTTTTTTAAATTTATCAAACATTTTCTAGCAAGCAATTTCAAAAACTATTCATAACTATTCATTGAACACTGAAATTCCATATCTCAATCCTTCTAAGTAATCTGATATCTTTATGTTTAATTTTTTTCAGTTTTTGTTTTTGATTAGTACATGTTTGCATTATATAATGATTACACTTCTTGTGGGAACTTGGTATATGCACATAACACATCTTAATTCTTTTTATCCCTTCTTGCCCTGCCTCCTCTATCTATCTCTTGCTACCCTTCCCATTTCAACAAAATCTATCTGCTTACTTTCTCTTGTCTTTCTTTCATTTTACTGTTAATAATCACATTTTATAAAAGATTGCCTTAAGGAATGCATGTGTAAATTTAGGCAAGTAAAGTATCACTGTTTTTGGCATTAGACAATTAGAAACAGTGTCTAGAGAAGAGACAGGATTCAAATCTTTGGTCATTTGTCTAAAGGTAACATATACAAGGTTGAATTTAATTTCATACACCAAATACTCAATTAAGAATATATCTCTAAAATATCTTAGCCAATCCATACATCTTGAATACTTTTAATTTCATCCATAATAACCTACAAATTAGAGCCCATTATGATTATTACCAGATGTATGAAGTTATCAACAATGACCTTATTCATAATTGCCCATAAAGTTGGTCTTCTGCCATCTTGACAACTACTGGAGTATAACTTTTCAGTTTTTGCAACAGTTCCTAGAGTTGAAGTTTGAGCAAGATATGTATAACTTATTCCATCTTTAAAAATTATATACATTACAACAATGACATGAACTTATATCTGATTTTATTTGTTTGTTCAGTTACTTATTCTTAGACATCAGGTCTTGGAGAACAGGCCTATGGCTAAACTGATGATCTTTATTCTTCAACACCCAGATCAATTTCTAGTGCACAGTATGTATACAGTTTCTTGAAAGAAAAACAAATGAAACAAATGGATCAATTTTCTTTATAGAATCTATCAAATTCTAATGGAATGGAAAATAGAACTATATTTCTGATCATATAAGTGTTTTGATGACCTGGGAAACTTTTTTACCTTCCTGAGGTCTAAATAAATTTCATTAATTTAGTACAATTCATCAGTTTGTTCAGGTGCAGTAAAATTGTGCTTTTGTTA